>JAQGCC010000057.1:0-68517 GCA_034698905.1 Xestoiulus laeticollis | reverse complement strand
GAGTTCGGAGGTGGGAATTAACACTCGGAAGTTTGTCCTGATCCACGTTAGAAGACGCACATCAAGGTAGGTGTGAATAAGGTGTTAGTAGTTAAGCTTAGATCCTTGAACTAGGGAGATCCGGGTTCGAACCCCGGTTGGCTATCCTAGTTGTGGTTTCCCTCAACCTACCGTAATCACCCATATTGGCAGATCCCAGGATAGTTCCTCAAAATTCGTCCATGACCGTATACTATTCCCTTAAAAAAATCTGGCACTTTGCCCCTTGCCACATGGCATATGATAAATGCTGACTGCAGGGTAACGAATTGAATTGAATATTAACGATGTTGACGTCCTACCATGCATGTGTCCTTCAACTCGTCCACATTTGAATCGTGAACCACAGTATATGGGGTGAACCAGTATGCTGACTTTTTGTGTCCGTATTTTATAAGTTGGAGTTTATAAGAATAGCAATGCCACCTCGCGACTGCAGGAGTCTACGCTTAGAGTGGCACATCGTTTTGTTTGGGTAACCGGGTCGCTAGCAACGCCACCTCGTGGTTGCAGGAGCAGTTTGTCCCGCGGCTACGGGTTGCCTTCAGGGACCGGAAACAATACGAGGTGCGCATACTGGTTCACCCTTTATACTGTGCATGAACGGTAAGTTTTTCTAGCGTGCTGCCAAATTTCTCTAATATTTGTAGAGGGATATTACAAAAAATAAGTCAATTCGACGACTGGCATGGCTTACCCCTTGAGGGTGTTGACGTGCATTGCTTTGCCATGCCATCCTTCCTCCTTCCAAAAAGTCCTTAGAAAAAAAAACCCTACAGGTGCAGCAGCCATTTGAAAATTGACTGGAAAAGTCTCGTTTCTCTCGCCCATTGTTTGCATGTGTAATATATGAAATATCGACCGTGCTTCTGTTTCGCCCAAAAGCAGCAGCAGCAGCAGCAGCCTAGTCTTAACCATCAGTGTCTTAATGCTAATGGCATCGGAGCTGCATGCATGGGTTTGCTGCAATGCAACATAAACGCGATGCCGGCTGCATTTTCAATCAGAAAGCCCTCGCCTCGTTTTGTCCCGTAATCGCTCTCACGTCTCCGTAACCTGGAGACGTAATTACCATCGACTGATGTGTACGCCTGTGGAGGCCCTGGCGGGGAAAAAGACAAGATGGTGGGGTTTGGACCCGAGGACTTAGACGCCAGAAATAGGACCAACAAGAACAACAACAGCAACGGGGAAGAGAAGAAGGAAGACAATCGTTGCCACCACTTCAGCATTTATGCCAACCTTTGAAAGCCATTAGTTGAAGATCTGTGCATGCATAAATAGTTGAAGAGAAGTGCACGCAGCTGGGAAAATTTCTTAATGGGTTTCGATGGTTACCGATGTAAAGAGCTTGGGTTTGTCGTCTATTAGCGACACATAGCATTCAGGAACCCAACGCGCTACATCAGGTGGATAACAGAATGGATAATAGATGCTTGTGTACTCCATATACACTTAGGTGATCAAAAGACCCGATGCTAGATTGTTTTATGCACGTGTACAGAATGTTCTTCTTTGCGTATACACTGTAAGCCATGGGTTCACGCTGAACATGTGATCGCCCAAATAGCACGCAATATTGGACCTCGATTGGGCGAATATTGAAGCAATATTGGTTAAATGGTCAAAAATTGACCAATGAAACCTATATTAATCTGTAAGTGGTCCTATATAGATTACTATAGGCAATACTGGACCAATATTGCGGTCTTATTTTGCATTCAAGAGCAGGCCTATATTGGTCCATTTATTTGCCATATTGCTGGTTCAGCTACATATTGATAACTTAAATAACATTATAAAAATTATTATAATCTATTCCAATATAGGTCAATTTATTGTAATCTATATATTGACAATTATGGCAAAATGTTAACATTGCAATATCGTGCCAATATTGAAAAAATTTTGCCTATAATTGGTCAATATTGAGTGCTATAGCCTACTGGGCGCAATTGAAATATATGCTTCCCAATGCAGCTCCTAAATGTTAATTTTAAGCTAGTGGTCTTACACAGAAAAACTTATAGATTATATCTCTAAAACTCAAAGGAATTTTATTCCAATTTTCTACCCATTGGAAGGATGAGTGTGGCTATTATAAGAGACATCATGTTACCGTGTGCACACAAATTTCCACTTCAGTATTTAGTACTATGTAGTACATTTACACTTCTTTTATATATGACTATTTCTGTGATAATGCACGCATAATATTATGCCCAATCGGCCCCAATTGTGTTAATAAAGAACTTTTTCCACAGAAATGTCTATAAAGTCTGTATGGGGCCATTACACGAGTAAATACGTAACCAGGAACTCTATGGCATGAGTCCCTTAATATTATGAATTTCTTATGAGATCCCACTCTAATAAGCACATACTTAACAAGATTTTTCAATTTGGATAACAATGGGTTGTTCCATAATTGTATAATTTCTTAGTTTACTAGCAATATCAGAATTTTAAACCGTTGAAGAAAACTTTCGTAATTACACAGGTTACTAACGTAGATGCAGGATGAAAATGATTTAATACCATTAAATCTTAAGCAATTTTTGAGAATGTAACGAGTTACCAAAAAAAATATACTTTCCCCTTTGAAGAAAAGAACTGAAGTGAAATTTAATTACAATTCCAGATACAATTTTTAAATCCAACATGAATTCACTGACTGTGAGGATCGTTAAAATTGAAGCATCAGTAGTGCCAAAACATGTAAACATGTTAGGCGAGAGTTCATTGAACGAAGCCCATACAGCATGCATATTTGGACTTTCTATATAGCCTACTGTATAGAAGTATTTTTTATTTTACTATACATATGAACAGATCTTGGTATAAAAAAAAATGTCACGTAGTATAAGTATCAAAACTATAGTCCAGTATAATCTCAGCGGCTTGCAAACATGTTGCTATTGAAATGGATGAATCCTATAGCTGACAGTAATCTAGGGCTCTGTGTGCAAGAGCGTATGTAGTGTTGATGGTAAGTTTTTTTTATTCAGATCCCATGTAACATCTTGGCTCTTATCCACAATTTTTTTAAGCACAATCTGGAAAATGGCTTTTTATTCTCCATAGCTGGTTAATAATTCATAACGTTCACACATGCATTGAGATGCAATGTATTACATGTACTCGAATTTCAAAGAGGTTTAAAGCATGTATCCTGTTTTGTTATGCGTCCTGGTGTATTTTTCGCCAATCCACAGAATTCCCAGATAGCTTTCCAGTCAGTTAACTCGTGGAAGAAAAATAATAAAATAATCTGCCCTCGTTTTGAGTAACAAAGATTTTGTATTATATTCTTTTTCGTTTGGGAACCACACGCCTTCAATTTGTGCGCTCTACATACACATCCTATTTGTTTTAATCCGTGACAAGTGCACCAAGCATTTTCTGCAATTTGCTTTCCTCAAAAGCGATACTTTCTCAAATTTTTTACGTTATCAAATGTTTTCTTCTCATGACGTCATTGCTAAGACACAGGCCTATTGCATGACAAATGAATGTTTTGTATGCGTATTATTCATTTTTTTTTGGCTCGCTCGTTTATGCTATTTTCAGATAAAAATGACGAAGGTGCCCTAGTTTTATTTGGATCTCAAATCTATAGTTTCACATTTTTTGTGTTTCTTAGCACGGTGATAACTTCTAAGGTGGTTTAAATTTGGTTGTTGGGGAATGGATAAATGGGGAAAATGCCACAATCGTGATCTATATAAGGAAAACGTTTGCGATAGAAAAATGGGAATCCATGGATTTCTTCGGCATTTGTAGAATCGTCATGACTGTTTCACATTACAGATGAAATAAATACTTGAAGCATTATTCCACCATAGTTCCAGTTTTTGCCATTCGAGAAAAAATGGATAATTGCCAGTCTTGTGCATCAAACAAATTACACTTAAACATAAACCTGAACTATGAATGAGTTTTCAACAGCATTAATGCTTCTTAAATAACAAGACGTTCAACATTGTATTCTAGCTAATGGGACCACATCAGAGAAGCTTACCATGTGGTTATATTGATATGCAACTGGTTTCATTAACTGTAAATTAATTGATGTTTATTTATGCTATTCGGTTGTTTCTCATTTGGTTCTAATGAGCAACTGGTTTTTCTATTTTTTCTATAGACGACAGATCGTGATATATTTTATACGAACAAATATCGATTCATGAATTAGTATTAATATACCCCTGGTCGAAATAAATATACTGATATCAGTAAATTCTATAGTGATATTAGTATACACAAACTGATAAGTCTGAGCTATACTGGTATCAGTACATCATAGTTACATCGGTAGGCAATGTTTGACTGATGCCAGTATAACCCATACCAATATCAATATAAGCTAGTATGGTTAGTTATACTAGTATCTGTACACCATAGTGACATCCGTAGGCAATGTTTAACTGATGCAAGTATACCCCATACTAATATCAGTGTAAATTATAGTTTCATCATTATACTATTCTGATAAATCTGAACTGTTTGACTGACACCAGTAATCATACTGTTATCAGTGTCCCAATTATCAGTATAAAAATGATTAATTATATTAATATATTTATTTCGCCCAGGGACATTGTTTTTAAATTTTTAAATTAAAAATGTATCATGTCGATGCTATAGTCATTATTTTTGGTTTTACATTTCCCTCTTCCAGTTTATCACATTATTTTTCAAACGTATTTGAATCAGACTTATTTTACAATATTATGAAAATAATTATTAAGATTTGTTAAAATAATATAGTGTATAGGTTGATGGCACCACATTAACATTTCGTGTTGCTTATAATTTACCAGATAATACTTTTGAGGAGGTTAAAAGTGTTGTTAAAATTCTGAAATAGCATAATATCCAATGTTTGATTAACATTGGAGAAATATAAAGGTGAAGTTTTGTTATATAAAGAAAAGTATTCATAACAGAAAAACACATTAACGGTTTTTCCATGGTATCGTTTGTCGTTATATTTCTAATAAAATTGCAGCATTTGTCCCTAGATAATATCTGCCTTAGGCCAAATTAATTTATTAGTTTAAAAATATATATTGCCTATATTATTTCTAAAATTATGCACTGTTAAAATAAGCGCGGGGGAAGTACTGTAATTAATGTGACAGGCTACATGGTTTTTCGCTTACCAAAATATAAAAAAATCTCAATATTACCTTTAAGCCATTGTTTACTCTTGGCTCTTAAACTCCATGCATAATGCAGGGTGAAAAAGCCTTATCCAATTAACTTTAACGTCTAACTGGAACGAGTATTGGTTACTTTTCCGAAGAATTTTATGAGCCAAAATATTTTACTAATTATATGGTATGTTTGAGGTAATGGTGTGTAAATATGCAATATGCACTATGTATTTTCTTAGAGAAAATGATCGGGTTCTTATATATATTAGCTTGTAGCAACTAATTACTAATTTTCTTAATATTTAAACATTTGAAACTGCTTTATTTACTCCAGTTAATTCAATTCATTATAAATTCGTAATACGAAAAACCCATTTACAATTTAGTTACCAACTATTAAAAAGAAATCAAATCACTTTTAAGATTGTTTTCTGGCGTCTAATTACTAAGTTAAACAGACCTAAAATTATAACTATTTAATCTGTTTCTTGATGTATATACAGTGTACTATAGGCCTACATTGATCATATTTCTTGATTTCCTGCATGACCTAGTGCGATCCTAGACCTTTTTCATTTGTGTGAAATGCAACTGAGATATTTTTAGACTTATTTATGGTGCTATTTTAGTTGCTAAAATTATAAAAAATAGTTTTAACGATGATTCATTTCTCATCTATCATATAATATAAATGTGCTCTTATAACGTACATGAAATTTTGCGTCAATTTTCAATCCGTCTTTTTGAAATTTATGCATGAACGTGTAGGGCCTGCTTATAGAGTATTACATTTACATACATGTATATGCTTCATATCATTTGGAATGCTGACGATAGCAAAAAAAAAACTACTGGCATTGACAAATAATGTGACACTTTTCTGCCAGGTCTCAATAGACGAAATTTGTAATTCAAATGTCTCACAAGGCGTATAAAAATGAGATTTTGATTACGAGCTGAAAAAAAGATAATGTAGTGACATGTATATTCGAAGTCGTTTTAAGTGTAAGTAATAAAAACGGCCTTAACGAGGGTTATCTGGATTTCGCGAAAAGCAGCAGTGATATTTTTTTAATATATGTATAACATTTATGACTACCAAGAAACGAAAATTAGGATAATTTAAAGGATTTCTAACTAACAATTTGCAAAAAAATCACTTAGTTTCTAATGGGAAATGACTGGGCATGACTCCTTAATACCGATTGAACTTACTAACATGTAATATTTGCTGTAGACGTTAAAGATTTAGAGTTAGTTAATAGAAATTAATTCAAATGGCAACTAATTTATGATGGTATCATATTAAACTCATGTTAAATGTAACAGATGTTTAAATCATCTGTAGCTGATTTAAGTTTATGAAGTGTTGTATTAAATTAAAATACATGTAGTTTAATTAAGAAACAGACCATATCTAAAGTAACTTAAACTTTAAACAATTATACCCAACCATATATTACGAAGCCATACTCTTATGAGAATATAACATGCTAAAATGTTCGAAATTGAATTTTTTTTTATAATATCTAAGACATGTTTCAATAAAATCTTCATCATGCAAACTTCGCCATTTTCAGAACACGTCAAATTGCCAATAAAAAAGGGTTTCTTCAAAAATAAGCTCGTTATTTATGCCATTCATTAGTGCAGTACTACTCTTCTTAATAACACTGAAAAGGTTCTCTTCAGGCGCCCATGGCTTTCAGAAGAGAACTTTTTTATTGAATATATTAATCTATAAAGTGCAGTCACGTGTAGAAGTTCAATATTCGTATAACTTAGGCACGAAGTCAGGTATTATAAATGTCGTACAAATTAGGCCGCCGTATTTTGGCATGGAACCAATTTTTGGAGCCGCAATGGCGCAAAACATTCATCAAGGATTTGAGTCATTAGAGGGAGCAAGCATGAATGCCGGTATGTGTATTAAACAAAGAATTAACATAAAGAAATAATGCCCCATAGACACACATTTACTCGTGCCAATATTTGTTACCCTTTCTAAATACGGGATGGGATGATATTATTTTCTGTCACGAATAATGTCCTTCGTGTTAATTAACCATACATCATTCGCACTCACTGGGCTATTTATTTATTCAGAACAGAAAGAGACACGTGTGCCTGCCCATTAATTTTGGCTTCGAGTCAAGCAAAAGGATAGGCAGGTAGGCGATATTCCCATTATCAACATGTAGAAAAATGAAAAAAAAAGCAATGCTGTCTTGGACATTTGCCAAATGACCATCAACAACAACAAAATATTTAATTAGCGCTACCGTTCTACTGCTTTTAATTCTGTCAGCTTTTAATGAATATTTTTCCATGTTGATGAAGGCACATGTCCACAGGGAGAAAATTTTAAATTGGCAACTCCATGGGCAGCGTTTTATTTTACACCATTTTCGACGTTTACAAATTCTTTGTTGATGTTGTTATAGATTTTTTTCCCCATGTTGACACGCGTGTCAACACTATTTGAACCGTAATACGAGGCTGAGCAATGAAGTAGTTTTAATTGACGTTTTGTGTGTTCGGATTATGGCCTCCGTTCAGTGGAAAATCATGGCTGTTTTATCATCCAACATAAATGACTTTAGTATTGGTGCAGAATGATCGATATATTTGTCTTTCTCTCTCGCATTCCTACTCGATTACAGCACACATCTTCACTGATGGCTAATGCTAAGCTATAATATCTGGCCATTATAAACAACCTCCTATACGTCTGATCAAGTAACACACTACCGTACGTGTCAAAATTCAAGAACGTCAATAGGCTGAAATCATAGGATGAAGGCTTTGGAAACTCTTGGCTTTTCTACAAGTCAGGCTTTTTTTCAACATGTTAACATAATGATGAATCAACTTGGCATACACCGCAAAATTCCCCGCAAAATCGCCACCAGTGTCGTGCAAAGCATTAAAGTCCATTATTTTAATTGCATTCGTATAGAAAATTACATGTCGATTTGCTATGCAGTGCATGCATTATAACTAGTCGTTGCAAACAACGCTGTATTTTAGCTTTTCTATTTAATAGTGCATCATACTAAAATAATATATAGACCATGATGTCTTAGAATTAACAACTGAGATATATATTTCAATTGAAATGTATCTGAAATGAATTAAATTTTAAATAAATTATGACATTCATATTACCTTCTTTTTAGAAATACTCGTATATTTGCTTATGCGATTAGATTACGGACATCAAAGTTATACTAAGACAATTTATGTTGCAGATTTTCCTATCGTTATGTTTCTAGATGTTGTATATTTTTATCTGAATTCATTTCATTCAATTTAACACTGATTTTATTAGTTTTATGAATGTTGGATCTATTTGATTTAATTTAACAGTTAATAAGCGTTATGGGCTTGATACACACAAGCGGTTTTTCCTGTACAAGGGACCTCCCCCCCTTAAAAAAATTATGCGGTGCTCTGGAAAACTCAAAAATGTTGCCGAATAGTTAGTAAGGGATAGCTAGGTTAGGGTTCATATTTTTGACGATATGAAGCCAAATGGCATGGCGACGTCTTTCTTATGTTTTCGATTTTAATTAATGAAGACACAAATGAGCGTTAGCAGATCTGCATGCAACTGTTAGCTGTTTCATGAATCGAAATGGGCATTTTTTATCGCTATTTTAGGCTTCATGGCACCAGGCCTATTTCATAATTGCTCTTAGGAACTATCCCTGCCATACCAAAATGTTACCCCTTTCCCCCAAAATTGTCAAAAAGTTCAAATTAGAGTCGAGCAACGTCGGGTTCAACCAGCTATACATGTAGTTTATTTCTATAAGACGTTTTTTTACCAAAGTTTTTATAATAGAAAACCTCATATTGGTAGGCGTTATAAATTCCTGAAAAGTTTCAACGTAGCCGATTGTTACATCGAACTAAGTACAGCACGTAATCTGCTTCTAGACTAGACCTCGACTTTTGCCATTTTGATGTCAGTTTAGTTGCAAAGCTTTTAAAATCATGTCAATTATTCATTTTCTTGCCTTTCCTAAATGTCATATACTCCCTGCCTTTTGGGAGGTATGTCTATATAGGTTGTGCCTATACACCTCCCCAGAAGAAATGCGTGATTCTAAACCCTTCGTGGTCTGGATTTAATGATGTATACATATTCAATGATGACATTAAATCCCTTCTCAACAACTTTCGTTAATTAGCGTGTTTAATCTAGCAATGCTGATATTTTGCCTGAAAATGTAGTCTGAAAGAAATATTTTTCGAGGGCAATTAATCAATCATAAATTCACCGGCATTTGGAGAGGATTCTGTGGCGTCCTTTACATTATAATCTCCTAATGCCCTATCAGACTGCATTACTTAGCATGCCCATAATGCTTGCTTAATTACACATTGTTTTCACCGATGTGATTATGCGCTCTGTGGAACATTAACCAATGAGCGAGCATAGGAATTTTCCTTTCAACATACCTTAGAGGTAAATGCGCTGCCAGCATAATCTTATGCAAAACTCTTTTAAGTCTTGAGGATTTCATATTGAGGATATCGTATTTCATTCATTTCATAACTCATGTACATGAACAGGTTAGGCTGAAATGCATGTGGCATTCAGGATACATGCATTCACCCATATATATCTGGCAAGCAAATATCTGTTATTTTATTCTGGTTTATATTTATTTGGCGTGGTCACATATTTTATCCACTTGATGGTCGTGAGTACATGCCAAAGAATTTCAGCAATTTCGGTGTTTATTTCGTCTAGATTTTGATAATAGGCCGAAAGCTACATTACATGCATTATATTCGAGTTACAACAAAATAAGTGAAATTCGCTTGAAAATGAAAATATTCCACATTTTTTAATAATGTATAGTATATATGATTAAATATATGTAAAATTGTTGAAGTAAAGCTATTTCTATCATACTATTTTGCAAATACGCTTTGCATGTTGTTATTTAAAGGCAAAAGCGATTAATGTAAACAGCTGAAAACGTTTGTAATTTTAATTGCAACTGGAGACTGAATTGTTCTTTTATTTATTAATGAAATTATATGATTGGTATTCCATTTTATTCACCAGTGAGAAAATACTTCTGAACATTTTACTTTGTCTAGATAAGGTTGAAATTATGAGTATGATACGATCATAATAAACCCAAGGTTCACCCTGACACGAGGCTTAAGCTATTGTGTATATTTAAAAATTGACAAGTATAGTGCACTTTGACAGGGATTATGAAATCACTAGTGCATAATCGGTCCTTTTAATAATTTAGTAGAAAACAGAAATTACCCTGACATATAATGTACATGTAATTAAAATGCTATTTTTGTCATGTTGGTATAATATGACTGAATCTATCCGAATGCACACTACATCCTTTTGCAGGTTTACAACTGCAAAAAATCCATTTGATTTTATAGTTTGATGGGTGAAATATATCCTTGTGCCAAATTTACCGACAATAAGCACTGCTATTCCATGGAACAATTTTGCGAAATGCTAATCGAAAACCTAGTTCCAGAACACTTGGTTTCAGCCCATATTTTCTCCAGAATCACTACTATGCATGCTAAGTAGCAGTCAAGGCCATAGACGCGTATGGTTTTACAGTAGTTTATATTCTATAGTTACATGTTATAACAATATGTAGGTCAGTGCAAGTGCGAAATCCTCGTTCCGAATTTGGGCATGTATGAATTCCTGGGAAAACTTACGATCAATGAAATCCTAAAATAAAACCAGCATTTTGAAGACTTGAAAAGTGGAGTAATGTTTGAGGTGTACATGTATACCTGTAGTTGCAAGATTTGGGATGGATACATGCAAACTATATCAGAATTGAAAGCAATAGCGGAATTTGTTCAGTCTGTTATCTCACTTGTTTTTGCACGTATTGATTGGAATATTTTTCCACGAGATACGTGTTTGTTTCACGCTTTCGTAAGTGCATTTTTGTTGCAGTGGTGTTGCGTTGAGTTACAAGTGTGCAATGTGAATGGGGAAAGAATCAATGCTTAAATGCAGTCGAATTAAGTATTTATAAGGTTGCAGTTTCCAGTCTCTAATGGACTATCGCGATTGGGGGGAATGGATCCAAAGTAAGATCAATTTGAATAAATTGCTTCTAATCGTTATAAACACCAGGGTTGAATTTGAGATGATAAAATCTAAAAACCTGTATATCTGGGGTTCTTTAAAAAAGCTTTTTGTAAGCTAATTTTGCTATGGTTTTGTTGCCATGAACATTAGGTACTTAGCTACAATAAGATAAGTTTTTGATTAGTTGATGTACATGTAGGCTTGAGTGGGCTTGACTGAGCTTCTGATATTCTGTATTGTGACGTTAAGATTTGAAATATATTTCGTCAGTTATTCATAATTTGGTTAGTGGATTGTATAAGGAATGATTAAACGTTGTAATATGGCGCTTCATATATTAGCTATAATTGCATATGTTCCATCTCTTACACCTAACTGTTAAATTTTGGAAGAAAGTCATTATTCACAATAAGGACTTACAAACGACGACGTTCCTCTTTCACTTCCATTTCGACTTTCAAAGTGGTTTATAATGCGCATGTGCCAAAAACGAAAACGACTTTTTTAAAAGTGACTTATTTTGAATAAGTGAATTCCAAACGACTCATTCGTTTGCTAACACTATGCCGCTAGTGGCTTAACTGACGTCACGATTTAGTCTTAATAAACGGCGCCTTATCTAATGACCTTAAGAAAGTTATTTTTTAATTAGAATCTACAAATGCTAAGGAAAACTACTTTTACTTGGAAAGTGTAAGCAATTTTCGGAAGTCATCGTTTGTAAAGGCCTCTACAAATTTGAGGTTTTCTTAAGCGTTTTCCTTAATTTTCCTTACGCCGTGTCGAAGTCGTTTGCTAGTCATCTGCTTTAGGCAACGTAAGAGAATAGAAACTGTTTCTATTCTCTTATGTTGCCTTAAGAAGACGACTAGCAGATGACTTAGAGAATAGAAACTGTTACGTTGCCTTAAGCAGACGACTAGCAGACGACTTAGAGAATAGAAACTGTTACGTTGCCTTAAGCAGACGACTAGCAGACGACTTCGACACGGCGTAAGGAAAATTAAGAAAAAAGCTTAAGAAAACCAATAGGCAGCATAACGTAAGTAAACTTTCAAATGTGTAGCCTTATAAGTCCCTATATTAACTAATAATTCGTACAGAAAGTATTTTAATTCAATTCAACTCAGTACCCCAGCTACAGTCAGCAAACAAATGCCATATGAATTAATGTCCAACATTTTATCAAGCTCTATATATATGCTTAATTATTATCATAACATCTAAGCTTATTAATGTAAAATTCAACAAAGGGTTAAAATAAGCTGATGTAAAGTTAATATATCGATTTATGCCATCTCAACCATTTTTATTGCGTAAATCTATATATATCATGTTGTTATTCAATCATGATGTTATTAAGATGGTACACAAGGTCCTTAACTTCAGATCGGCACATTTTTATCCCTTTATTGAATTTTACATTAATAAGCTCTGATATTATGCCAGGCAAAACATTAGACACACCAGGGCAACCAAATTCATATATAGCTTGAGGAAAATTATGTTAAAATATTTTATAGTTGATTCAGCTGTGAAGTAAAGTCTTTCAGCACTTCTATTGCATTAAAACGATCGCGTTCCATTGTATTAGACTAATTTCATGACGCCGTATAGTGCGCCAAGAAGTAGGGATATGACGTCAGTGCTTGATTATATTGCGTAGTAGATAAACTTGATGACAGGACATAGCTTTCAAACTCGATTACGCACGAGTAGTTTGAATACCGTTTAGATTACGAATAGTGTACAGGTTTATGGTTGGTTACGAGGCATTCTGTCTAAATTTGTTGTCGATTAAATCATCTGGGCCTTGTGAAACCAGCCATTTCTGTTGGAGAGTACTAACAAACGGACATTTTGTTATATAGGAACTTACTTATTTCAATTAAAAATCTGTTGTGTAGCAGCTTTGTTTCCAAAAGTTTTCTGCAAATGAACAGACCATGTTGCAAATTTACAAAATTATAAGGTCCTTCTTTTTGCATACGATTAGACGATGGAATATAGCCTTCCTATATATAGTTATAAGGTTATAGTTTAAAATCATTTACCGTTCAATTTAACAATAGCGGGTTTGACGCGTCTGATCCCTTAATGTTAGCCACATTAACAGCACTGTATGTTTTTCCAATGCGTTCTCGTTAAGGTAAATCAATTGACGTGACACCTGCTGAATCCCTCTAATAGAGAGATTGCACAGGTTTTCTTTAATCTTGACGACATTGGCAGCACAGTTTTATTTGCCAATGCGCATGCGTGGGGACGATGTTAATGGGTTTGTAGTTAAGGGGAGACGACAATTTCATTAGTTTAAAGTGATACCACACCGACTTTGAGGAGCATAACTTATTAATGCGCATGCGTAATTGTGTTTATCGTTCTCGTTTAGATTAAAGGAAATTAACCTGCGCAATTTTGCTGACTGTTTGCTGGCTGTATATACTGTATAGGGTTTTGAGTTGAATTAAGTTTCTAAATTCATGTTACACAGGTTAAAGAATATAATGTAATTCACTTTACTTGTATAAACCAGTCGACAAATTTATCTTTTGGCCAACTGGTATATACATGTGCATATAGTCAGCACGGTATTAAACACTGTATGGGGGCCTCTAGCTAGGCTCAAATATGTGGGGCTGGCTTAAGGGCAGCGTTTTCCCATTTTTTCGGAATGCATGCTTATTTTTTTTATTAAAGGGATTGCACATATGACAAACAAAAGAGCAGTACATTTATTGCAAGTTATTTTTACAATTTTTCAATTTTTCTACAATTTTGTGGGGGCTGTAATTTGTGGGGGCCACTATAGGCATTGCCTAGTTTGCCTATATGGTAAATCCGGCACTGCATATAGTACATATGAATTTTGCTTAACATAATTTTTAGAGTAAATCAGCTAAGTTTTAAGATTTTCATTCTTTTGATAAATTATTACTTATATATGAGACGTTTTAAGCTAAATTATGTATTAATCTCATTATAAAAACTCTAATTTAGTTTTTTGCTAAAATATACAATTCAGATTTCATAAAAAGCTGAAGAATTATTACAAGTTTCTGGTAATTTAGGTGACATGCAATAATTACACATGAATTTGGTGTGTATTTTCTTAAACTTATGGGATAATGTATCATTTCATGTCATCTGATATAGGCTTACTACAACACACAGGATCTTGCATAATGTAATTAATGAAGCAGCATGTGTGGGATATATTCGTTATTTAATTCTTAACCCTTCCATCTGGAGTGAAATTGTGCCAAAAGCATTACAGTTGAAATATTCCACTGTAAGCAGCCCTAGGATTTCAAGCGAAAATATTTTTTGGCATAAGGTTGGTTTAAAATCCCTGGATTTGCATCGTGACTTTTTTTTCTACTTCCGTTTCTACACTTTCTAATCCTTTCATCCATTTATTTAAAATTGCTTTTGTATTGCCTCCGACGTTTTTATTTCTCTTCTCGCTCGTTTTCGCCAGCTTTTTTTCTTTGATATGGAAAAACATCTTGGTGAAATGTATTTGTTGAAATAGTTGTTGTTGGAATGGGCCATCGTAATATGGGTATTGTTTGAACAATGAATGAAGTTATACAAGCAGAACCTGGCAGGATCGGAAATAAATTCCACGCTTAACTCTCTCGCAATATAGCCGAAATATGGAAATTTTTAACTGGAAAACAATTTCCCCGTTTTCTCTGACTAGTCCGTTCCCGTTTTATACTCCGGATTTTACGTATGTCTTCTCCTTTTATGAAAATTACTTCAACCCTGGCATTTGCGAAATGTTCTTCTTCCTGTCCAATATTTTACGTGTAAATCCTGTTTAGCTGCTTTTCCCCTTTACATAAACAAGTTTTATTATGCCAAATTTTAATTTACCAGAAATTCGCAACATGGTGCCACATAACAGAATAAAAAAGGAAGTGTGATCAAAGACTGTTTTGACACTATACGACCAAATCTTGACCTACACTGCCATTATAACGCACGGAAGATCAAATAACACAATAAAAAAGCCCCGGTCACGTTTCCTATCTTATCTTAGACAAAATAACAATCGGACATTGTTTAAATTGTTTTGCATGTGCAAATGCGCGAGTGACGTCATTTCAGCGGGTTGATATCTAACTCCTATAGCAATGGCTCTGTGTTTTAACGTGGCTGAAATTTAGAGGCTAAAGGCCTCCAAATTAGCAAAATCAATTTTTTATATAGGCTATTATAGGCGAAGTCACGAATTTTATCACACCTGGCATTTGCCCGATTTTTATTTCGTCTAAGACAAAAACTGACTTATAATTGACTAAATAATTGAGATAACTATATATTTAACTATTTTAATTTCTTTGGCCTCGATCCATCAACCTTAATCTCTTATCTTATTTTTAATGGATAACACTAATAGGATTATTTTTAATCAGTTTTATATTTTGTTATTGATAAACTCCGTTTTATAAAATACGAAGTATTTTTTTTTGCTTGATGAATGAAATTTTGCATGAATTTTCTACATATGCAGTATAAACCAACGAACGCTTTTGTTTCAGTATATTTTGCTTTGTTTGCATCGTTGTCACGATTACCACTAAGAAAAAAAACCCGTTGAATTCATACATATCTAATTATTTTTGTAATTTTCAATTATTAATCACGATAACTTGAGTTTAAGAAAGATAATCAATTAAAAAAGAAGCAAATATCACTAATTTAAAAAAAATGGAATATATGCGAAAAAAATGTTTTAATTAAATTTTCCTTCTTCCCTTAATATCAATGACCCTATTCTCCAATTTTTATAAGAAATTCTGCCTATACACCTATCACGATACGGTATGTTAATTGAATCAAAGCATTGCAGAAAGACGAATTTTATGAAGTGGAAAAATCTGAAATTTTTCACTCGCACTATATGTAATATTAATTATCGCGGTTTTATTGATTTTTCAGTACGTTGATGTGGGAATTCAAAATGTCAAAAGCAGCTTATGGCGCGACCTGCACTCCAGATAGAAAATAATGGGAAAAGATATGGAGGCGTTGGCATATTTCTATTTTTAGGGAAATGTATATTTTATTTATTAAATTTTCCCAAAATCCGGCTCTCGTTATCATCTCTAACTTCTATAGCATATAGAGTCATGGACGAATGAGTTTCGAACGAAAATCACGAATTTATGATCGATATATAGCGAGATATGGTTGTAAGCTAATTTGACGATTTCTTTTTATTTTCGGAAATATGAACTTGATGATGTAATGAAATGTTATAGCTCGCATATGCATACTTTGCATGATTTGCCAGCTATTGATTTTACTCTAAGAATATTAAATTACCGACTAACATCCACAGGTAAGCCCAAAGGAGGCGTCTGAACTCAATTTCGAATGGGCTGAAATAATTAGCATCGGGTTTGATAACGAAATAACTTGGAAACAAATTGCTTCTGACAAGTGATTCCATGCAATTGTTTTGGTAGTTTCCCGACGTGTATTCTCTAGTATAATACATGCATGCATGTGTGAACGAGAAAATGCTTCGCTGAGTATTCCCATCATGCTTAAGTCATTTTTGCTAGTTTGTTAATTAGATTTTTCTATCCCCCTTAGAATTTTAATTACTTGTTTACGATACTGTAATATATATGCGTGGAACACAAGTTTGAAAATGTTACATTTGAGCATGTTCAAAACAGTTTACAAAACCATAGATTAAATGTACAAAATTACGTAAAAGATATTGATAATCCTGTTTATATGTACTGCCATGTATAAAGGAGCCAATTATAATTTGAAGAACGCTGTAATATTTATCGGAGATATACATTAGTGATCTTTAAAAAAAATATTTCATAAACTTACCTCCATAGTTTGGCCTTATTCTTTTATCATATCCACGAAGTAATGAATCTAGAATCGCTGAGATATTTAGGGCCATAGTACTGAAAAACAAAAATAAGCGTCAAATTAATATATATACAAAAATGACAAAAATTAATTAACTTTACAGATATGTATAATATTTGCATGCAGCTTTAGGCAAGCAATATAATGTCATCATTATTATAAATTTATTCTATTTTGAATTTCAAAAATCATCAACATTGTTTTAGACTTCTAGTAGTTGTATGGATTTAAAACTGAATTAAAAACCAGTAAATCTATAAATAAGCAGCTTGAGTACACTTGTTTGTAGTTCAACTTGAGTTTGGTATTGTCATGTTGAACTGATCTTAGATTTAGGCAACACATTGCATGCATGTGTATTCAGAGACTTATCTCAAATAATCTTTTTTTTAACTTTGTAATCAAAATTGGATTTTCAAGTGAAACAGCAAATAAATTCGATATTTATTTCTTGTCGTTGTGCAGTATATTCTGTACTCATGATGTGGTTGGGGATTTCGTTTGCAATTTCAGTACTTGAAACCGCCTCTACAAGCACTATATATATATATAGATGATTGTTGTCTGTGGAATCAGGTTTCAGTTTGGCTTTTAATTAAAATTACAAAAATTCTTCTAGTACATGACATTCTACTTCATTCCATTGAGCACTGTAAGAATAATCCTTTAATTATATACTTGTTTCTTAGAATAAGTAAGAGGATCATCTATACATACTTGCATACATACTTAATGAAATCACCCCTTACTGGATAAAAAAAATTCCTGCACTATGTATATTAAATACATGATTACATAAATAAACGAATATATAATTAAAATCATCTATTCTAGCATACTTGTACATGTAGATCTATATTAACATACAATGCAAATGAAAACGTCTTCAAAACTGTCCACGAAATAAGACATTATGATGCATCTCAAGAAATTTAACTTAAATTAAGATGCATCTTCTGCATTTCTTTTGTTTACTGTCCGTCTTATTTCAAAATGTAACTAACCTTAAGTTTAAAAACGTGGTGAAATTAAGATGCATCTTTGCATCTTATTTTGTGGACATTTAATTTAAGATGTTTTCTATTTTCTGATTGGGTTCGTAGATGTTTTACCAACATCAAGAAATGTGATTTGCTCTTGTATAAGTGCAAACTGTATATGTATGCTGAATATACATGTATAATGTGTATAACACCCCAAGAAGCAATACAATAATGAGATGCACTCCAATGACGTCACTAAGGGCTTCTGGGGTTAAATTCATATTAGATGATTGTGAACGACGTAAATGTAGAATAGATGGATTGCATCCTTTCACGTTTCTATCCAGAGAATGCATGTAATTTATTAACTCTTTCTTTCGCAATGGGGGTAAATGGACGAACACTTAAACAATTTAAGTACCTGCGGGCCTAATTGCCTACCTTTTAGTCAATTATCACAACTGTCCGCAATGCTCACCGCAACAAATACATTATGCAAGAAGATGGATGGACAAACTGGCATCGTCGTCTTAAAATGGGGAACAACACGGCACGTTTATAAATAAGGAAAGGAAACAAATTTGCATAATACTGAAGGCACTTAAACGCCACTCTTTACATGCCGAGATTGGCTCCACCATCTTATGCATAGATTATAAACAGATAGAGAGGGTTTCTAAAGAGGAATACGAGGGTGGAAAAGTTGCCTGTACTTCATCCTATATGCCATGTCGTTTATTGTTTTCTTTCAGTCATTCTGTATCTTGACGGTGGGCTTTTATGACACAAATCCAGGCCTGCACTTGCATCCTTGTGGAGGAGTGCACCTGTCAAGCGAATCTGAAGACAGTATAAAATTGGAAAACAAATGAGATGCTGGATTGTGGAAGAAGCGTGTCTGGGATATCAAATGAAATAATGGCAAGCACCTGGTTTTTTAGCGAGAGTAAGGGAGAGAAAGGCAAACTGATTTTTCTCACCCTAATTGATGATGGCGCTTTGAAAATGTCAGGCCTTGTTGCAAACGCCTTTATTATGCAAATTTAGCCTGCATGCGAGATTTGGGATAACACTCAGATCTCAAGGTTTTGCGTCATTGATTCCCCGTTTAGTAAGTGATTCTTGTCAATTTTTTTTTTGTTGAAAATTTAAGTTTATCATTTAATGATGAAATGATAATTAAAAATGCAACTCATGCGTTTTCAAAATGCACCATCCATGTGTGAATGCACGATGGTATTACGAATGATATTCGCTGTGTAAGATGCTTTTCTTTCTTATGAAATAATATACGAATTATTATTGCATTACTTTGCACTACGTTATACGGATATCACAATTAACCTTAGGAAGACTGCGCCGTTGTGGTATTATAGAATAGAGGTTTATACTGGAGGGATTGGCAAGTGTTCCGTTAATAACTTACCATTGTGAGAACGATAAACACGTACACACAAGTCGTTCTGCTCCTCAAAGACGTTGTGGTATCACGTTAAACTAATGAAATTGCCGTCTCCCCTCAACCACACTCATTAACGTCGATCCACGCATGCGCATTGGCAAAAAAAAAAAAGTGCTGCCAATGTCGTCAAGATTAATGGAAACCTGATCAATTCCTCTATTACTGAATATGCGAAGCCGATTGAACCTTCCAAAATGGCTTGATATATAGTCCACATCAAGGAAACAATTTCATGTAACATGAAACTTATACATTTCATGACAAATGTTGCGCATGAAATGTTTTGATACCTATATATCTGGTGCAGCATGTTTGTGAAACAAGATGTCCAAACCAATGCAACATCATTGAAACATAATAAAGTTTCATGTTTCATGGAAATGTTACCTTGGAGTGGACCAGGCATAAGACAATGTCTTCACTTGTTTCAGCATTTTTCTATTTATTAACGTTGCTTATTTCTTTTAGGTATCCGGTTGGACACTGTTTTCGTGTTTACTGTCTTATGTGAAAGTAGCACTTGCCTGTCTCCAAAGAGATATTAGCCATACTGCCCTGTTTTGGGGTGGAGTATGCATTCAAGTTGGAGGATCATTGGGAGCTCTACTGATGTACAATTTAATTGCAATTCTTAAAGTGCACACATGTTTTTCATGAAGATGGTTGCAATTAACTAATCTGATAGCTTGAATAATGATTTACAATATATAAACTTATTTTATTGTCAAATCCAGGTGTAACTACATACATGTGCATGGTAAAAAACTTGCATATGTATTAGTACATGTACATATAGTTAGGAAGACTCATAAGGGTGCCTACAGGTTGGAGCATGGGAATCAAGCACAGGAATAAATTCCTGAAATGTGGCCAATATCTGAAATAAACCGAATATATTTCAAACTCTATCAAAATGTAGTATTCAATGAAAAGTAACGAGTTTTTCTGTTAAATGGGAAAACTAGTAATGTTGACTTTGTGCATTGCATAGGCTACAGTTAAAAGTTAAAAGAAATCCTGTATTCATATATTAACATTTGCATATGACTCCTGGAAAAAAAAATCATGTTGTGTAAGATTTTAAAAAGTGCATAAAAATGTTGATGCTTTTTCACAACTTTTAGACTTTCGGAATTTGTAGCTGTTTTTTTTATTAACCCAAATTGCGTGACAATTAAAACCAACATTACCATTGTAATTCGTGCTCAAAAGCGAGTACATTTAGAATTCTATTATGTTCTCAATAATTGAAGGTCTACTGCATAATGAATTATATAATTGAATTAAATGAAAGTGTTACGTCAGGCTAATAAATTTCATAAAAAATACAATAAAACAGCGAGCTCAGCTATAGCACATAATTGTATAAATTGCGTGTTTATTATAAATAATAAGACATTAATGATTTGTGCTATTTTTACATTATGCTTACATGTTTTACGTTTCAAGGTACATTGTAGTTTTTGCCATGATTCCCAGTTATTTCCAAGTGCACATTTTGCACGTATGTTTACAATACAAACATCCACTTGGAGGTGGTCACGTGACTGATACATATTCTCCACACCACATGGCCAAATCTCGCATCCACAGTTTGCATAAGCATGTCCATATTTCATTGGAAGTGAAGCTAAATGTAGCATGCTTCTCCAAAGCAGTAAAACAATTTTTTTGCCTAAATCTGAAATATTGGGTTTTGTCCTATTTTCTCCCTTCGTTGTTCTTGCCTCTTTTCATAAACCAGACCGTATTTCATTCTGTGTGAGAATCAGCGGAAGCTTCAGTCAAATGCCAACAGGCTTAGGGCAATAAATGGCTAGAGACAGACGTAAATGCTTCCATAGGCCCATAGGCTCCCCTCATCCCAAAAGATTTTAAGTGAAATATTTCACTTTCTATCGCACTCGACTATTGGATTTCCTGACCTCCAATTCCATGCAGAGCCAATTTCATCAGATCCAGAAAGGGATCTAGGCATATCGAGTACATTCGTTTAAAAGTGATTTTATTCGCTCACAGTGCCTTTGGTGAACGATTAGAGATATAAATAATGACTTTGAACATCGTTTAACTATGGGGTAATGTGCCACGATTGGTGGAAATCATCGGTGTGGTGAAACTACTTTTTTTTAATAAAATGTACAATTATTCGTATTTGAGAAAAATGTTCTGTCATGAACGTTTTCCATAATTTCTCATACCATTTATTGACATACATGAGTGTATTTTTTACATGATTTGATTTTTTAAGAAGTTATCATGCAGTTAGTACGATTTAATATTAACATGAGCTCAGAAATCAAAGAGATACGAAGGAATACTTGGTAAAGTATACTAAATGCACTTTTTTAACAACTTGGTATACTTTAATGTATACTTTTGTATACTTCTAAGCACCCTTTATTATACTTCTTAGTACACTTTACTATAAAGTATACTAGGAAAAGTGTAGTATGTAGTATTCAGAAAAGTATACCAAGTACACTTAAGATTTTCACAAGGGAAATAGTGGAACAGAACACAATTTCTTGCTTTATTCAATCACAAATCCAATGGGTAATCTTTTCATCATTTTAAGTCGTTTAGGAGGCTTTGTAATACATAAAATGTGTTCAAAATAATCTCATCTGCTTCCACTGTAACATATTAATATTGAGAACATACAAGATCTTAAAGCACAATTCTGAAAATATTATAATACTTTTCTAAATGTCATTCACTTAGGGCATTTGAAACGCAACTTGCAACACAACTATTTTTTGAAAGAAGTGGAAATCCATAGTTCCTTGTATTTGTTCTGCTGCACTTATTTTGACTTGTGACCCCATGGTATATCGAATGACCCCAGAGATACAAACTCGAGGCTGAATTGATAACCATGCACTCAGTAAACATGGTGAAACACATGCGATTTTCTTTTCATCTTTGGTCGATGTAACTTTGCCAAATTCTTTCCTTCAGGCAAACTTTTGTTTGTGGAAAACAAATGATCTTTCTCATCTTTACATTTCAGGCATTCAAGGGTATTCTGTTGGCGTTTTTCGAAATCTCAGAAATATGTTGAAAAAGGATTTGTACGTTTGATGAAATATCCTTACGTATTTTCCTATCGATCGAAAGAATAGTGCGACAAGTAAAGATAAAATATCCACTTTTATGCACAACAAGGTTTTATGCTGTAGATGTCTTCAGATATGACTAGCTGCTTCCATTAGTAGGAGGTTCCTACTCTACCGCATGTTGATAATATTCCAACAGCATAATTATACGAAATTAATAATAAGATATACTTTCATCGACCCACACAAATTGACACATACTTACCAAAATTTGTTTCTATGCACTCGTTATAAATATGAAAAAAAGTCAGGAAATGCAGGCATTGTTAGCAATGGGCTTATGCTGGTCTTATATGGCAACTCAAAAGTTAAAATGCATTTCCTTCTAATAAGCATTCAAAGCACCCTATTAGTCGAATCCCAATCGAGTTCGTTAACCCGACAATGGTTCATTATATGCTCCTTGATTGTTTAAATATACCGAAAAGAAGGCACATTCGCTTTCAGCTTATTTCGAGTGTGAGTGTGCGCTATGCGGTATAATTTGCTAATAAAAATGGCTGAATAAATACGGAAGACCAGGCTTAAGAGACATGTTGCCAGAGAAGACGTGTATATACGTGTATATACTTTGGAACGAGATCTGACTGCGTCAACAAACATTCCATGTAATGTTATGTTGGAAGGATGTGAGGACGACTTATGCTTTGCTCCCTTTAAAAGCATGAGTCATAATGTCATTGACTCTTAAACATCACAAACACGTGAAGCCCACCAAGATAAGCATGTGGTGAAATGGCGGCCTTGTGGCGTTTCGATTGGTTTCCCCGATGGCGTGAATTTTCAATTGCCCAATCGGAATGCTGCATTTCAGGGCCATGCCATCCATCCTCTTATCCATGCTTCAGCATGTTTTAACCCTTAGACATCCCCTGGCGCCCAATGCGTGTACACAGGGTGTAAGAATGTCCATTGTATATAGAGGACTCAAAAAAACCTTAATAGCTCATCAGTGAAAATCTTGGAGGGGAAAATCACGCTTGCAATCTGGCTTCAGATTTATAATAAGATTTTATGAATCATTTATGTGAGCACATGCCACTCTAATAAAAACATACTCAAAAAGGTTTATTTCTTAATTGGTATATTACAATGGACTATTCTATAACCTCATAAGCAATGGGGCTTCATTCAATGATATTTTTACTTGACAACCCATTTAGAACCAGTGTACCTCAATGCCAAACATGATTTTAGTGAAAAAGTTCATTAAAAAGTTAACATCTGTAGATTTTTATGAGCTTTTGAAAAAAGAATTAATACAAGAATTGTTACCATGGTGCTTATAATGTATAAACGACGTATAAGGTATAATGTATCTTTATAATCGAAATATAGATATAGAATTGCATTATTCATATACTTGTATGCCATTATCGATGACCACTGTGCTGTTCTGAAAATAATGCATTTTTGATGATGACAGGTGTCATCCCAATGTCCTTAATGTAAACATATGAATGAAAACGTTTTAAAGTCAAATGTCTGTTATACGAGCTGGGTTTATTAATAATGCAAGATGCTACATGTATAACAAGATCGAAATAGAACAAACGACGATGCCAGATGACGATTATTCAAGGAAAAAAAAGTACTTTGCATTTTTTATTGCTTTCATTTTGTGCTGTTGGAATATGTCCAAATTATTTATTCCAAATTTAGAAGTGTATTATAAACCTTTTTTGTGCTATGTACGATGATGATGATGATGATGATGCTTTTCGATTTTCGACAAGGGGAATGAGGAGTTTTTTGGATATTGGAATGGTATGGAGGATATTGGGGGGAAGTGGTGTAGTTAGTGAAAAAAGAGATGGACATCTGCCATGGCGGACGTAATATAATAAGTATCCACATTGTAGCCATGCCTGAGATACTAATTTTTTTCATGTCGCTTATTTAACCACAAAACCTACAAATAGCATTGTATGCGTGCTTAGGCCTATTAGTCGAATCTTTAAAAAAAAGGAACAAGAGGTGAACAATTATTAAAAACAAGATTGTTTGAACATCATGCAAAATTTGGTCATGTGTTGTCTTAATCAAAGTTCCTGTTTCATCCAATTTATCACATTAATTTGAGCAAAATTCTTATATACAAAAAATCTAACTTTGTAATTCGTTTAATCACGAGTATACAGTAACGTGCAGAACAAGATGTAACTTAAAACTTGTAATGAAAGAAAGGACAAGATGTGCTGGTAAAATACATGAAGAATTTCTGTGAAAGTCTTGAACATAAGGTCCCAAATGCCTGATTCGATGTGGTAAACTATGCACATCATTGGAGCCTACAAAATGTTGTTACTATATAGTATAGGATTTGGCAAGGCGTATTGAAATTTCATTTCCATAATGCACGCCAGTGGACAAACAACAGTAGCAATAAGCGCTTGTTCGATTTCTTGACATACTTTGGGCGGATCTACAGAGGCAAATTGCCATCATCGACCTTATAAACGTATAGCATTTCGTTTGGAAAAACGTCGAACACTCCATCGAAATGAAATCGTACACCTTAAATAGGCGTTGAAAGGGATATCACCTTGAGAAATCTTGTTTAGTAGCTGATTTTGCTTTTTATAAGGTAATCGCCAGAATAGCAACATAAGAGGCGTACAGAAAACATGTTAAATACTACATTTTCCAAATTGCGAATAGGCTTTAGGTCCAAACTCTGATATGATTAAATGACTATGTCAATTGACACACACATACACACCAGAATAATTAAGGGGAAGCCTACAATTTTTTATCTGTAACACCAATTTGGTGTTGCTATTAAAAATGTGGAGTTGTAGACAAATTACATTAACTTATTTACACGACATTTTATTAAATTATTCTTAAACATTTCTTAAGACATTTTCTTAAAAGACTTTTCTTAAATTGGTTTTAGTGCATATGTTTGCCTTCATAATATATAGTGACCATCTGTCTAGTTTGTGTAGTGACCAAGGTGTGCCATCTCTTTTGCAACTTTTCCATTGACAATGCACCTAATAAAGTGACCATGTTCACTCTGCAATAGCAAGAATTTTAAGTCAATAGAAAGGGAAATAACTTTCAGTGGAAATTTATGGGGAAAATGGGAAATCCCCTAAAGGAAAGAGACATAAGAGTCATCTTGCTTCCTGTTTTAACGCTAAGACCACTCATACCATCCAGCCAATCACATTAGAGCAAAGTGCCTGTGTGAAATGATACATTGTACATGTACAATGTACAGTGTAGGAAAAATCATATCTCTCAGTCCATTCATTTCATACTTTAAATTATAGCAAGTTTTTTGAAGATATTTCTAAGAATGGCCATAGTTTCATCACAAATGAACAAAGCCTCCTTTGTACATTTTTGATCTCAAAATCTCAATCTTATCCTCATAAGATTGAAATTTTGATGTATTTGGAAACAAACATGGAAATGAAAATTCCTTGAGGAGAAAACAGAGTAAAATTGATAATTTTTTGTATTTCAGTGCCATTCTTCAGCGACCACCTGTAGCCTATACTGTGATTAATTTTGTAATTTTTTGGTTGTCACCTTTAGCAGGTTTTAATGTATCTGCTGTCGGTAAACAACATTATATGCAACCTATTTAAATTGAATAATTCTAACTGCGTCCTGACCATACGATATGGTTCCAGCTAGGGTTGACTGATTTCAGATAGTCAACCCCACGTGTTTACTTGCCAGGAACCCTTTCATTTTCTTGTTTCTGTATTGGTTGCTTGACAGCTCTGTTCAATGCATCACCCTTATCGTCATTTTATCATCTATCATCTATTAAAGCAGGTGACAACAGCTTAGCGCCTTATTCTATTCTCGAAGAGCATACACGTTCACAATTGAACCAAAACTATGCAACAAGACATTCTCAAAGGCCTTTGCACCAAAGGTCTTTACATCAAACTACAAAAAATGAGTGAGTAAGGGTAAACACGTCCAGGCTTTTGCAATATAGCATTGCATGACGTTAATGCGAGTTTCCAGACACAACACTCCATTGAAGTTATCCTTTTAATAAAACATAAAAAATGGTTAGGGGATGACAAAGTCAAATTTTACACTCGGTATAATGGTTAAATTTAAGATTACTTTAAAAAGCCATAAATGAAGCATTATGTTTAATACCGTACGTAATGCACATACGTGTTTTTTTTCTATATTCAATTCTTATCTAGCAGGAAATGCATATGTATCGCAAATCCTTTTCTAAAACTCAATTGCCTCAATCTAGTTAAACCCTTTTGTCTAGTGAGAGGCATTAGGAGTTAGAATGAAATCTTCACTATTCCTGTCAAGATAAGTTACAATTCATGACTGTATTCATGAGAAAAATTAGTGTCAACTCGCATTAAAATCCATCTAAGCCAAATTTAAGACTAAAATCAAAATTAATATTCAAGCTGGTTAATGGCTTTTGAGCAAATGTGGGTTTTCTGCTTAGATTATGTCTTTTAAAGGTTTCTCCGAACTCTTTTAAGAGGCATCTTTCCCTAACGCGGTCATTGCATTGAATATTAAGGATCAATGTTAGGATTAGACAGCTTGAGGATAAAAATATTTACAAAACTGAACGAAATAGACTTTTGGGGATTAAAATTTTTGCTAAGCAACCCTTACTTTTTCGTTTTGAATTTTCTGTAAAACAGGTTGTGTTAAGTTGCACAATTCAGCGCTTCAGCATCAACCATTTCTGAGAAAAAATTTCCAAAACAAGTTATGCTTTCCTAGAAGCTGGTATTGCATGTGCTTGTACATGTGTGTAGTATACTAGAGGGAATTATATCTTTATAACATAAGTAAATATTTCGTCCTTCTCTGACCTTGAATCTGATCCAAAAAGCATCTTCGACAAGTGCACTAAACCCATCTTATCTAGCTAGCATTAAACTTAACCAAACGATGCAAATTAGCTTTCTTTCGTTTGCCAAATCGTTTTTTTTTTTGTGTGTGTCGTCGTCCATTCACTTCATATCATTTTTTTCCTACATTCTATACCCCGTGCAAAGAAACTTGAACACCAATGGAGAAACAAAACATTTCTATGTGAAAACAGGAAATGAATATGGCCATGGCCATTTCCGACATTGTTCAGTTAATGAATTTATGAAAAGAAGAACAGCAAAGGAAGATCAACAGAATAAAAATGGCTTTGGCACGCATGCTCTATAGAGTTTCTAAATTCGAATTGCAATTTAATTGTAATAGTATACAATGAATTTCTATTAAAATAGACATAGTGGCTAGATAGTCTGTCTTTATGCTGAGAGTTGCATGTACGGTAAAACCTGTCTAAAATAATCCTGCGTAAAATTATATCCTCTCTAAAATTAAAAAATGTGCTGGTTCCGACTTAGGATTCAAGTATGAAATAACAAACCTTTTTAGAGTGATATGCTTTTTTAAGGGAATATCAACAATGGAACTGCAATAAATATCAAACATGGAATCAAAAATGTCAATCAAGGAAAACAAAAATTGCATGGAGATTCAGGGCAATTGAACTTTGCTTGTGATATTTAATAACTACTTACTCATCTATACATGTACACAACATGTACATTGTATAAGGATTGAAAAAACGGGGAAATTCCCAATTTACATGCTGCAGTGTGAATAGTGTCGACCAATAGCTAGTGACTCATGAAGGATCAAAAGGGGAAATTCCCTATTTTGCAGCTGCATTCACTGTATCATGTTTACATATGAACCTGTCTAAAGTAATAACCTGTATAAAATATTTTTCCTGGTACCAAGAGTATTATATTAGGCAGGTTCTACTGTAAATAAAAGGACCTAAACCAACATCTCATTGAGCAACGAATCATTCATTCAACTGTTATCATCATCTTCCTGCATGTTGCACATGGATATATTTCCTGACATGTTCCTGTGTAATAATTCGTTCAAGTTTAGATATTATTTTTTGCTAATGTTCTAATTCCTCTTCTTGATGTTTTGATAGAATGCTTTCATCAATTCCATCCCACAATCTCCCTTCAACGTTATGGCTGATAACTTCAAATTTGCACTACTTCTTTTATTTTTTTACTTCTGTCGAACTGTCTTCATATGCATTTCTGTATTGGCTCCTTACCCTATTATACAACATGTTATCGACTTAATATAGGAAATAAACGCTGGCTACTGCATTGGGCTTTTTCCGTTTAATAATTCTCAAATAACCGTATTGTGTTTGAATTTGTTATGCCGATAATGCCTTCTATATGGTATAGGTCTAGGCTTAAATTCAAGGTTTGATATTGCCCACAATGTGATGGGCGTCAAAGCGAATGATAGCAATTTCCTATTGATTTTTGCGAGCATGAGGAAGTGCATTTTTAATCTTTTTTCTTCCTTTTTCTTTTATTGGTAAATTATAAGCTGGTAACACAGAAAAGCCAATAATCCAATGGAATGGTCTTTCTGTCTGCAACAAAAAATGGTGCACGATATATTGTTTTCTGCACTACTTTTGATGACGGATTGACTTGATTATTGAACAAAATATTTTTAGCTTTTATTAATTTGCAAAGGCTTATGAATTTTTTGAAAACATGCAAAACATCCAGATTTCTAATGGAGTTCAAATGTATTTAAACTTTTTTTTCTAAATTCCAATATGGTTTTTATTACCTGCGTAATGAAATGGTCGTAAATTTGATAGTGTGGTATTATCTTAAGTTATTTTCGATAAATCAATGCAAAGAATTGGCATCCATAGAGGTTTGTTCTTAGCGTGTTATGTGCCCATTCAGTCGTGATGTGCACCTGTGCAAAATCAATTTTTAATATTTTTCAAATGAAACTTTGTATACCATTTTCTGAAAAAATAATAATAAAAATATAAAGAAATAGACGTGTGTTTATCTTGATAGATCCTGAGGGGTTGTCTGTAATGCCTCATTGTCAATGACAACATGCATAGGTGCAAAAAAGCAAGCCTGTGTCAGCCTTAAATCGAAAATCTATTTTCAAAATCTGCAATGCAGAATATGGCACATTAAGCATGGAAGTAGCGAGCGAAAAACCTAGTAGGTTTACTTGGGATTCGTTAATTAATGTATGCACAATTTAATGAATATTTCCGTTCCCATTATACAAAAATTAAACTGGTTGTACAGTATGTATGAATTGGCACTAATGTACTACGCGGGGTAATGCGTTAATAATTAATTCACATAAAATAAGGTAGAAACTACCGCCAAACAAAAATTGCCATCATTTTTGCACTAATTGCACTGACTGGGTGGGGTTAAAACACTGTACTTTGCGGTTGAATTTTTCATTAGTGAACTGTATAATAGACGCCATTTTGACCCATTTAAACAATTCGTGGAAATTGCAATAAACTTAATTCTGAGAATGATCTAAACCACCTGTTTTGGAAGGGCACCCATGCTTCCAATGAGAAATGTTCAATTCAACATATACTTACTGTATTACTGTCAGTGTAATAAAGTCATATGGTTATGAAGTAAAATCCATGTATGTATACCCAAATGTAAATAATTAAAAGCAGACAAACATTAATCAACATGTATTTATACATGCATTTCTGTTATAGCTCAAATTCATTCTATATTTTTCGAAATATTAACAACAATTTCTTATTTATAAATCTACATATTTAATATGTTCATACTTATATTTGACCTATTTGTTGTGTTATTTTATATTATTTTTAAGACACAATATGCTTATGATTTTAGATATCTATACATACGTTTACAGATTTATAAAAATCATTTAGTGTCACAATTTTCTTAACATTATTTTATAAATGTATCTAAAGAATATTTTATAATATCAAGCTATCAAATATAACAAATCATAAAGATGTTGTGGAATTTAATATTTGAATAATAATAAGTATTTTCCTCAATAAGATTAGAATACATCGATATCACAATTCACAAATTCATGCAAAACTATATATAATGTTGTCTGGTTTTTATGAACTTTAAAACATTGTAATTATGTCAAAGCTGTTTGTCAAACAAACATCTGCTATATATCAGTATGTGTAAATGAAGCTTTTGGAATGCAGTTGATCACATGTTCTGAAAACGACATACATGTATAGTGTAGTTATGGGCGTTTGTTAAACATTTTTACTTGGAATAATACGGTTTTAACGCCATATAAAAAATTCTAGACGCTATTAAAATTAATTATAGATTTTGTCAATAATTCTATTATTTTTCAAAACATTTCAATGGGCAAATAAGCAGTGTATTAATTTGCTTCTTATATTTATCCACATTTCTACATGTACATGTTCTGCATTACCCATTTTTATCAACATTTAGAATTTTCACTGGTGTTCTAGAATATACTTGCTTGAATTTCGCATTAGAAAAACGGCTGAATAGAATTGACATTGACAGGAACGATCTAAAGTGAAAAATAATGTTACATCTCCGCATGTTTTTTTTCTCATAATTTGATTTGTTAGTATGACACAAAGTCACTTTAACAAATCACAATTCCTCAAATCAATATGTCTATGAAAAATACCGAACACAACTTGCCTTGCAAATAATATTTTTGTTATAAAATTTATATCATAAAATATGGAGATTCTACAAGACTATATATGTTAACTAGGCTACAGGTGTTTTAAGTTGTGTTATCACGAATTCTACAGCTAAGGACCGGTTACACCAACTAAGGTAAAAATCTCAGGTTTGCTAACTTTTGATTAAAATATAACTGAAGAGTTATGGAACTAATATTTAACCATACAGAAAACAAAATGGCTTCCATCTTATTCTAGAATAATAAGCCTTTTCTCCATTTTTTCCATGCTTGTGCAATGCAAAGATGGGTTAATATAATGTACATGATGTAGTGTTAATACAGTATACATTACATACAATGTAGATATAGTGGGATATTTATAAAAGGAGATGTTTACTGCTTATCAAAGTGAGTGTTTACTTTTCTTGTATATTCCAATGTTGTGATGCGCCGCCATTTTGAAAAAAAATACATATAAAAAAACACTATCCCGAATTTTATTTCTTCATATATGACGTTTGACATTAATGGACACCAGCTCGTATTAAATATAGCTTCTGGAGTGACCACTTGTTAGTGTCATCCGATCTGAATTCAAGATTTCGGAGGATTTGTAAGGAAATATCGTCTATGTGAATGCGTGTTTGCGTGGTGTTTTCAAAAAGATATGAAAGTGGAATATGCGTGGAAAGATTTTTATATAGATTTGGGCAAACATATTCCAAATTGTTTTCCGTGTCCATTTCGCCTAAATCCTTGCAGCCTGCGAGTATATGAATATCGAAATTGACATCATGAGCATGTGCATGTATAGTTTATAAGGCGGAGTGGGTTATGTATTGAATTCAACTAGGCCTACTTGAAAATTCTTGCCAGATAGCTCTATAGCAGCACTACCTTAGATTTTATCACTGCTCGGGGTTATGTGGAAAATATTTATAAGCCATCGCATGCCTCATGAAGCCTGTATGGCTGCTGAAAACTGGATGCCTACGCTTATGGAAAATAATTCAACTTCTACGTACTAGGATATGCCTGTAGCTCAATGTGTTCTGCTAATACACCATCCAATTTTTAACACTATCCAGTAAGTCTATTGGATGCGAGAATATATGGACATTCTGAGAATTCCTATTGCTTTCGTACTGGTCAGTGATCATTTATGAAAAATACGGATTCTATGAATATTATGGCTAATTTGCCAAATGCCTCTCATATGGATTTCGTATAAGTCCTTACATGAATGTATACTCCGGAAAGAATGTTTTCAGAAATTTCAGGGAAATGTTATTCTGCTAAAATATTAAGTAATGTTTATCCTTCAAATATTATTGATGTGATAATCAGAAATATTTCATAATCCATATGGACGAAAATTCTGGAAACTCGTTAAAATTGTTATTTCAGTTTCAGCTAGTAAAATATTCCATTTGATGTTACATTTTTATCATTTAATAATGAAGCAGTCTAGCATCGACAAATTTTAAGCTCGTAATGAACGTAAAACTGTTTTCGTGTTTATATTTGATTGGTTTAGGCAAAATGATTTCATTAGTTTCTCGTGCAGTGGAATTTAATTAAAGTCGACCTCATTTGCTGGAATTAATCAAGATTAATTGATACAGTATAAACTCATAACCAATTCAAATTCCTCCGATGCATTTTTTAGGAATTTGTTGGCACTGTTGCAAATTTATTTTCGAGTAGGCCTATATTAGCTGAAGATTGAAAATATGAACTAGATTAATATTGTCCATACTCTAACTCAGGTTGCAGCAAGGATCGTTAAATGTAATTGTCGAATTCGTAAAGGCAATATGATGATAAACATCACTAAGGATAGATTTATTTTAACAAACAAGTATATGTGTTATTTTTGTCTTATTAATCTAATATAATAATTTTTTTGTTCACAATCGATGGCATCGTTTCGTATTCAATTGCATATGTTTTTTTTTTTTTTTAATATGAAAATCAATTGCAATAAAATATAATTACGAAAACAAACATTAACAGAAATGTTGATCGTAGAAATATTTATTTGGGAATTGTGACACCTGCAAATATTGCCTTTAAAACTGTTTCATCCATATCTTCGATTATCCGGCTATTGACGGACTCGATTGACCACTACATGCATGATGTAGCTAAATACATGTATGGGAAAAATTACATGTAGTACGATGAATACATGTGTATATCTGAAGAACAATTATGTGTAAATGTTAATTAATAAAATTAAATAAAATGTATATGGATAGTATAAACTGTCGCCTACTTGTTTATATAGTCTTATATACATTCCGGATAACGTGCATTCACCCCTTAAATTACTGTTAATGGAATCCTCCGTATACAAGGACCTCGAAATGACTCCATTATCCGGAATGGATTGAAATTACATTACATGTATATTAAATATTTCTGCAATAATGCATTATTAAACAATTATGGAAAATTATGTAGATATATTTTTCGAAGGAACATAAGCTACAGCCTACATGTATATAAATATATGTATATTTTTAGATGTCGTATATTTACAAATGTTCATTTTCGATATTATCATAAATTGATTACAATGTATGTGATAAATCTTTTGGTAAAATTTGAATGAAATTGCTATTGGTTATTAATTGTAGAAATGTTAACTTATGCTCCTATGTATATTAATGAATGCATATACTGTAGCCTACATGTACATAATATATTCCGGGTAACATGCATTCACCCCTTAAATTACTGTTAATGGAATCAACCGTATTCTTGGACCTCGATAAATGGCCCCATTATCCGGAATGCAAATTACAGTACATTAAAATATTTCTGCAATATTGCAATATTAAATAACGAATATAATTTTCGAAGGAACATATTGCATAAATCTGTATATAAATATAGGTAGCCTATATTTTTCGATGGCGCATGTTTACTAACGTTTAATTTTGATATTATCATAAAAAATAATTATGTGATAAATGAAAATTTGAATGCAATTGTTATTACTTATTAATTGTATAAATTATAATTATTGTTTCTATGAATCTAATATACTGTAGCCCACATATACATAATACATTCCGGATAACGTACAGTCATCCTTAAACTACTTTTAATTAATGGAAGTATCCGTATACTAGGACCTGGTTATGGTCCCATTATCCGGAATGCACTGAATTTACAATATATTAAAATATTTCTGCAATATTGCAATATTAAACAATGGATGCATTTTTCAAAGAAACATATTGCTTAAAGGTTACCTATATATATTTTTTTCGATGTGGCATTTTTAACGTTCAATTTCGATATCATGATAAAAATCATTGTGATAAATCTATAGGTATAAAATTTGAAATGAAGTTATCAGAAACCAAATGCTTCTATCTAATCAGACCGATTACCAAAATCTCATCTTTCATTGACCTTTAGCCAATTTGCTCAACGAGTCGAAATCAATCGCACATTGTGCAAGAAGCCTATATATAGTTGGGGCCACAGGTCTTTGGACTTACCCTTCTTCAACTGCCGTTGTACCTTCGCTATAGAGGAAAATAGCAAAGACGACAGCAAGGACTAACGACGTAATTATTCCCAGCCTCATTTCCAGGCGAAACGGCGATGGATTTTTCAACAATTCACACTTTTCCGAATCGGAGGCGAAGATTTTAGTGGAGTTGTTTGTGTCTTCGTCGTAGCATTCTTTTTGCTTTTTTTTTTACGCTAGCAAAACCAAAAAAAGACGACGGAAAACTCGGCTATAGTTCCGCGGTCAATGTGCCGCCTGACACCGCTTTGGGAAAGCTTGGAGGAAGGATAGTGTCTTCCCTGTCTCCTTGCGTTCCAGAATCTCGAAGCATGCTTGAGGAAGGGGGGTGGGTTTCACAGGTCGAGGGAAACCCCGCTATACGGATGGTTGTCTCCTTAGCAATATCCTGCGATCAAGAGTAATCAGCCTACCTGCCGAGGTCAAAGGTCAACGGGGAGGCATTTCCTCCGCCAGACCCCTGTACAGGCGCAAAGGTCCCGCGTTCCGGCACTCGCGCACAGATCCTCCACTTCCGGAAGCCACTTTCGAGTCGCCCTGACCGCCTCCTACATCGTCGACGGGCAGCCAGCTTCAGAGACGTTTTTTTGAAAAGCGAGCTCTTTTTTGTGTGTGTTGGTGTTGTCGTATGACACCGAAGAAATCCTTCCGGAGGAGTAGGAGGCACGGACAGCGTTTTAGCGCCGCCGTTCCTACCACCACTGCCACTAGCAGCTACTGAAGCCTCTCTTCTGGGTGCTGCGTCTTCTGACGGCGGCGGCGGCGCTGGAGCGATTCTACGCAGCATGGGAGGCGGAGGTAGTACGAGAGGTATACGAGAGTGGAATCCGCTTAGTGGGGCTCCATGCAATCCGTGGAAGCATCTGTTGGCATCTTTCTGGTGGTAATATTCCAATTCGTTCAAATATGTTCTAACCAAGGGTTTTTTTTTTTCTGCTTCTTTATGGCGTGGGACCTGCTGTAGACGATTGGGGTGTTACGATGATAGGGCAGTATTGGAAGAACGTTGCTCTTTCAATACTGTCCATTTAAAATTTCGAAATATTTTGACAGTGGCGTATACTATAGTAGAAGTAGCCTGTATACAGTGAAACCTGTGTATAGCGTACCCTAGTGGGACCGAACCATGGGGTGTGTGCTACTTGCAGGGATATGCTATATAAAGGTTCAGCTAAAGTGATGACTTACATGTACCGACAAGGTTGGCTTAGTGGTTACGCTTAGATCCTTGAATTCGGGAGATCAGGGTTCAAACCCCGGTCGGCTATCCTGGTTGTGGTTTTTCGTGGTTTTCCACAACCTACCGTAATCACCCATAGGCACATTTAGGCAGATGCCGGGATAGTTCCCCAAAAATTTGGCCGCGACCGTATACTCTTCCCTTTAAATATCTGGCACTTTGCCCCCTGCCACATGGCATGATAAATGCTGACTGCATGGTAAAAAATTGAATTGAATTGAATGTAAACAAACCCGAAAATATTGCTTTGGCATACGCTTTTCACAGGTAAAATCGTGATTCTGTCCTTGGAAACCTGCAGTGTGCAAGTCGCGTTTCGCAGGTAATATGTTGATATAAAGGTAAGTTTGTTCTATAAAATTGATCCGTGCCGACTGTTAGGATGTGCTACTTCCAGGTAGTACGTTACAGGTTTCACTCTAAACTGCGGGAACCAGGGAGAAATATTATTTTATACAGGTTATTATTTCAGACAGGTTCATCTGTAAACATGCTGCAAAATAAGGAATTTCCACTGTTTTTTCGATCCTTATACTTGTAGGCTATAGATCATAAAGATGTGTCAGTAGCTATTGGGTTTTACAAGCAAAGTTTAATTGTCTTCCGTCTCCCTGCCTGGTGCACATTGTTTGTTTGTTGATTTTTACGTTGACCTATTTCTGCACAGGAGGGCTAAACACCAACGCCAGGGAAAGGGCCTCCTTCACCTTGCTTGGAATTTTGCCTGCGAGGGGGGACTTCCACCCCCTCTCGACGGGTTTTTAACGTGCAGAGAGCAAGGGGGATCCACACGGAACCTCAGTTTAAACTCTCATTCGAATGAGCCGCCACTATGGGAATTTCGCCCTTTCGAAAAATTCCCACACCCTGGGATCGAGAGACAAGCGCGCAACCACTCGACCGTCGGCGTCGGTCTGGTGCGCATTAGGGTAAAAACAGCATATAGCATGGAGCATCACATGGCCTTGAAATGCAGGGTTCGATTGGGCAATCGGAAATTCCTGCCATTGGGAAACCAATCGAAACGCTGCATTTCAAGGCCCTATCATGCTCCATGCTATTCCATGCTTACGCTGTTTTTACCCTTAGGTGTATTAATTAAATGTATAGTGTAGGCCTACCATGTTTTACATTTTTGAGATCCATGTTTGATATTTTTTACAATTCCATTGTTGATATTCCTTTAAAAAATCATTGGAAATAATAAAAATTGTTAAATATCACTTTATGGGTCTCATTTCGGACCCAATAGATTTTATAATTTTAGAAAGGATATTATTTTACACTGTATTATTTTAAACAGGTTCTACTGTACAATATAATTTGTACAAATATGTTCCTGCAAGTATTTGATGTATTTTTTTGTAATAGGATAGCTGATGGAGACATTAGGGTGAACACAATGATTCAATGACTTTCAATCTAAATTTCATTCGTAGTATGGTCGAGCAGTTATGTGGCAGCACTGTCCCTCCAATAGTTTCCATTAAAATTTCCCAGTTATAATTACAATAGCATTCTATATTATAATTTGTTCATACATGCCCCAAACAAGTTTTTTTTATAGCTTAGGGAATCTGCTCAATTAGACCATAAAGTGTCACAATTTCGCTCGTCATATATTCAAATGACAAAGCATAGTGTAATGCAATTGCACTGATATCACTTAACATTCAATATACATGTAGTTTCAATGGCATTTCATTTTTTTCAAATATGTTCCACCTAAGATGGCGACAATGGGGGAAATTCCAATTTCGCTAGGCATGTGAAGATATGGCAGCACTGCAATTTTCCCATTTACACTTACTTTGACAATTAATCTATATTCCAATTAGTTCATCACATTGTAAACAAGGTTTTTTTTCTGGCGTGATACCTGATGGAGACAACGTTTACCATAAAAAATTATCAGTTATACCAGCTGATCATAAGTTCACTGTCATTCGTTGCTCCAATCACATGTAGTTAAGATACATGAATGCATCCAAGATCGTCAAATTTTTCTCCACCTTTGGAGCTATAAATGACTGAGCAATAATGAGAATTCAACCATCAAGCATTATCTGAAGTTTTATAGCTTCACAATTGTGTTCTGCTGAACCAATTGAGAAACAAAAGCATTATTCTCACTAAAGCTGATCACTATGTAAGGTTGTATGGTTTTGTTTTTATTGTAAATGTGTATTATTATCTCAAGATATAAAGCATGCAACCGTTGAAAACAGCCGATAAATAATTTGTACCGACTACCATTGTTATATTTTTCTTAAGTTTGTTGCGTTTTAGATCTATGTAAGGATTCCATTGTTCAACTCATGCATTGTGACCATTAAACGTCACCATAGATGCATATCCAAACTACTCAAATATGGATTTAACGTAGTTTGACATAGCTTACAACTTTTCAAGCAAAAAATGAAAATAAAATAAATGCATTTGCTACATGAATAAAAATATAAGATAATTTACAGCTGTTTATTGATAAGAATGAACATGTTACATGTGACTATTCAACATCAGTTGAAAAAAAGGGTTTGACAAATAATTCATACATGCATATGCCAATTCAAGACACATCATAGATTCTAAATAAAACACATTTTCACACTGCAATTCGCAATTATTTCTGAACATTGATATGCATATACGACTAATGTCATGTAAGCAGATTAGTTGTGAAGCGTTTCGTATTGACAATACTGTCATATATCTTATTTCCACCTGAGATATTCTTTATTAATTGCCGATGTTGCAATAGTTGCATATCCAAACAACTAAAATATGGATTTAACGTAGTTTGACATAGCTTACAACTTTTCAGGCAAAAAATTAAAATAAAATTAAAGCATTTGCTACTAGAATAAAAATACAAGATAAGTTACAGCTGTTTAGTTATAAGAATGAACATGTTGCATGTAAATATCCAATATCAGTTGAAAAGAAGGGTTTGACAAATAATTCATACATGTATAGAAGGCCAATTCAAAACACATCCTAGATTCCATATAAAACATATTTTCACCCTGCAATTCGCAATTATTTCTGAACATTGATATACATATACGACTAATGTCATGTAAGCAGATTAGTTCTGAAGCGTTGCATACTGACGATACTGTCATATATCTTCTTATTTCCACCTAAAGATATTCTTTATTAATTACCGATGTTGCACCTTGCTATTCACTAAACTTCAATTCAATAAGTAGATCCCATTTTTTTGTTTTGTGATGAAGCCGACGAAGTAATTTAATCCCATTACCACCACCAACATCAGTACTTGCCAATGCAAGTCCAAGAACTAGAACACGTACATTGTTGCAAGACCCTAATGTAGCTTTCTAGTCATTTTCAGTAAGAGCGTTTGCAAACTGTACATTTAGTCTCCACTAAGCGAAGCCAACGTAAACGGATTTTAATGTACTACTACTTACTACGAGCCTTGATGTACGCCGTGCCAGGCACAAGGTAGTGTCGTAGTGCGCATGCGCCAACGTGTGTGTGTATGACTCGAAAAGGGGGTGGGGATGCTCACACACACACACACACAGTACGCTTACTGCTTTTATCGATCCTTGAAAGGGTGTAGCGTGGATGCTGGCATTGCTTTGCTCTTTGCAGAATACAGAAGGCGGTAGTTGCAATCCATCTAGACGCCAAAATCCCCCGATGAAACATGGATGGAGAATGGAATTAAATGGCAAAGCGAGGCTACTGCACTCTAGCTCTCTTTCTACCTCTTCAGTCCTTCAGCCTGAAGATTAGCTAGGGTCTGTAGCCAGAGAATGTGCTTTAAGTGAATGCAGACCTGGGTATGGATCTATCTGGGAGTCTAATAGCTTCTGTTGACTCGGTAATGCGACTAAATGCGATGTAATGCTCGGCTACTGCAATATTCACTTCGCCAACTTTTTTTTTCTTCTAATATGCCATGACACGATAGTTTTTTTTAGATGGACACATGAGTGTCCTTCAATCAGTAGTCAAGAAAATATATTTGTTACTGCGGTATGAAGTTGGGATTGAAACAGTGTTTTTAAATGATTTTTTTGTATGGGGTTATTTTATGAAATGTAATGCGCTAATCACGTGCTAATGTACTTTACAATGGTTGCATGGCGTGCTTGGAATGCAACCAAAATGGCAGCCAAGTATTAAGTACGTAAATACTTAGGCGGCCATCTTGACTTTTGACGATATTTAATTTATATTTTTAACCGAGTTGTCATATAGCATTGATAGAACTGATGCTTTTTTCTTAATTTTGGTTTAACATATAAAATATGTTAAATCGAATCAAAATGGCGACCATAAAACCATTTCATGGTGACCACCTTTTATGAGTTTAAAAAATCATTCATGTACATGTACACTATATTTCATTCAATTCTTGTATGCATAAAGGAGGTATTATTATAGAAATTTTTAATCTCAGCAAAAAAATAAAAATTCAATGCGTTCATTAATTTTGCAAAATGCAAATATTTTAAATGCTTTTAGATAATGAAATTTCTAGTTTATTGATCTGCTGTTATTCGAATTTTCTAATATAATACGACAAGCTGTTGCTTGTAAGGTACACATCGAAAAAAAAAAGTTTTTAGACTATTTAAAAGACTATTTCAAATTATTGGGAAATTACGTATATTTTCATGGATACAAGTTTATAATTGCAAAATCATTGTTTTAAAATGCTATTTGAGAAAAAACTGTTTGCATTACGATGAATAATACACTTATTATTTATTTTGTGTTATAAAAATATAAAGTGTAACCTGCATACGCTTAAGCAAACATGTAATATAAATACAATTGTTTATCTTCATTTTTGTAGACTTCGTAACTATTTGGTTGGTAGTTGAGAAGTATGCAGTATCAGCTTTAAAGGAATTGTAATAAAATAAAGCAATATTATGTCTCCAGCACATTTATAAAAAAGGTTTATGTCCTAATTATATTTACTACAATCATGCTTTTAAAATTTGAACAAGTAGAGTATGACAATGTGAGAGACATGCATATTGTGGGTATCCTCATGGGAAATTTTGTTTGAATAGAATTAGGGCGTTTTCATAATGAAATACGAATGCATTTCATTTCAAATGAACTTCCTGGTTGCCATTTGCAGTTATTATTTACGCTCAGTCAGTATACTTGTTGCCTCATACGGACGATATATATCAAAACATGTCAAAATTTATGTTTATCAATAGATGGACATGGCCAACAGATTTATATATATATACAATATCATAATAAAATATATACAAAATCTGTATATATATATACAGATTTTGTATTTCCATACACATAAATGCACAATTTTATGCAATAAGTTATAGCATATTTGAATATCTCAGGATATATTAATATGGTCGACACCAATTAATATTTTCAAACAAATATTTACATACAAATGATACAATAATAAATGAATCGAATTTTCACACATAACAAACTGTCAATATTGCTAAATTTCTAATAAAATGTCGAAACATTGAACGTGAATAAGGTAGCTGTTCTAAACCCAGATTTTAAATTACGATATTTAAAAATATATTTACGAATTTAGCAGTCTAAAATAAATTGTATTTTTGTGTATACAAATAAAGTCACCTCGAAAATGATGCTATATCCAAATAGGCAAAGGTAAATCAAGGAGTATATCTCAGTGGGAGAATGTTACTTGTTCCATACAATATAATTTATTGATTGATGATTATTTTAAATATGATTAATATTCAAGGTTCTGACGGGTTAAATTATTACTACAATGACTAAATGCAAATTGAAATATACATGTCGTTGTAGAGCTTTAGATAGATTTCACATTAGCATACATTGCATATTTACGTCTAAAGGAGGATATCTCTGTTTTAGTTCTGCCGCATTATGTTTAATTTCCCTGTGGATACGATGAAAAATTGATCCATGATGTCCTGCATTATGGATTTTCTTCTGCACCTTGTGTCTGTAAAACTAAAATATGAATCGATTTTGCAAATAACGGTACGTGTAATGCTATTTATACTCACATCAGTTTCAAATTTCCTATGTGTATATGCATTTTTGAATGCTCATTGAATGCTTTCAATATCTTGCTTTGTAATGGCGGTAGGAACGTGGGTAGCAATGATCTTCGTTGATTCGTGAATTTTGTATTTGTGCGTTGAAATGATTGCATGATAAATATATTAAATTTGTTCACGCTATTCTAAATATAATCAAAACTGTAGTGATGAGAATTCAGTTCAGTAACATATTATTTCGATAGCAATCATGTTACTTTTTTCGTGACGCATGTATACTGCTGAAGTGAGAGGTTCTGCACACTGGTACTGAAATAACTATACTGTACTGTAACTCTAACGAGGGAATTAATGTACATTTGTAATTACATGTTAATGGAAATAATGTTTTGAAAATAAAAAATAAATTAGCATATTACGATTTTACAGAAACACATCAAAATAAAACTCCAGATGCCACTGTTGAAAACTTACTTAAAATCACTTCCAGGAAGTCATCATTCGGATAATCTGGTTAAAACACTTTTTTTAAAATCCAAAATTTTCCCTTTCGTCATAATTAAAATAAAGATTTTTAGGGGCTTATATTCAAACTGGAGCTACAACATATACAAGGATAGTCGTTCCATATTCTGAGAAATTTCATACAAATTTTAATGTAATTTAAGTAAGGGCTAATAAAGTAAGGGCTTTAGGAACCGAAATTACCATTTTTTTTTACAATTTTCATGGAATTTATGTATAACGTATTTATATTCAAGCTGGAGCTACCAATTTTACCAAGATAGTTTTTTCTATATTCTGTAAATTATATTTTTGTTTGGTTTGTTTGCCATTGCCATTTTAATCAGTTTATGATGATATACATTAACATTACATGTAAATTTATGAAAGACAAATTTCTGATCGGTATAATACATGTTTTTTACTGAATATGAATAATTTCTATTTTTCTAGACGAATTACATATAAATCAGGCTTAAAATAATATTATTAATTTTCTCTGTAGGCTCTAAAGTAGCTAGGCCTACATTAAAAATGACCGCTGCACTATAGGTGCCATATGTAAGACCCCTTTGCTTTTTCAAATTTTGAAGTCATATTTCGTAGTGAATTGAAATGACATAAGTATCATTAAATGACCCTAGTGTTCTAAAATGATGAAATTTCCAATGTGCAATGAAATTCCAGTGAAAAGGTTATGCATTTGGAGTATAAACCCCAGGATTGTCATTTTGAAACTTCCGAAATCGTCACGAATATGAAGTGTGTACTGAAAAAATCAGAGCTATTTCAAGCGTTCCATAATTTCTATTTCTAAAAAGTATATATAGGAATAATCTTGATAATCTTGAGTGTTTGGTGCAAGCTCGTATTTAAAAGTCGTTTATAATGTTTTCTTTGGCAGTTTCTTCCTCATTCCGTTTTTTCTCGAGAAAATGTCGTCAAGAATGAGTTGAAAAACGACCAAGCTATTATGCTTAAAAGGGCTGTTCCATTTCAAAAATATTCCATTTTTTTACTATGATATACGCAGTTCCCCAACTGAGAATTTATTTGCAAGGAATATATATATATATATATATATATATATATAAAACTAACCTCCCTATAGCTGTGCATAGATCATCGAATGCTTTTTTCTATATTGGTGCCTACCTTTAGAATCGAGGCAAGGATAAATCCACTACACTATCTGATTTGCACCATTTCATATTCCCGACTATTTCAGCAACGTTTCAAAATGGCGTTCCAGGGCTTTACTCTAAAGAGCCTCGACTTTTGCACTTGTTCTTGGATCCTTAATAGGTTCGTCTCTTCAATAAGGAGTAAAGGATAACCACTTCTACATTAGTGTCACTATTAATAACTATGGATGTTGGTAGTTTTCTGGCTATTGCCTCATCCATTTTGATCACTTCATAGGCAACGTAATGCTAAAAGCATCCCACTGACTTCAATTGGGTTATTGAAATCCTGACCACATCGATTATGGGTCCGAACAATATGATAATCGATTTTTGTACTTAAAAATGGTCTTTCCATTCTACAGGACTGGGCTGGTTTTATTTTTCTGTATTGTATCCCTGGTATAATAGGCAGACCTGTATTATACTTTTATGTTGAGACATTTCTTTTCTGTTTGCGGATTGCTGGTGTCCTATATATGTACATTATTTGACAGATGTTTGCTAATGTTGCAGAACACGCAAATTTACAGACGATGCATTTTTCAGTGGCCATCTGCTGCCTTTACAGCTGGATGTCTAAAACTAGAGTAAATTGAACTTGGTCGGAGGTGGAGTGCTTTTTTGACTTCGGTGGCTTTTTCCGTTTATTTTAAATGTTGCCAGCAAGGAAAAGCTGAGTCGATAAGACAATGATTTAAAGCATATCTGTGAGGATTTGAAAGTCAAGCTTATGTCTATGATACAAATCCACTCTGGTGTCAACCCTTGGTGTTTAGAAGCTCGAACGTTTTCTACGAATTCAGCAACACTCGACGAGTTATATGTATATATTTTGTTTCCTCTACACTTTTTATGTTCACACTTCGGGTAAAAACATGCTGAAGCATGGATAATATCATGGATAAGAGGATGGAGCATAGCATGGAAGCATACCTGTGATTACTCTATGCACTCGTTCTCTACATTATGTGCCATTTTGCATTCATTATGTGCAGGTGCGTCAACTAATCACAGGTATGTTTCCTTGCTATTATCCATCCTCTTATCCATGATATTATCCATGCTTCAGCATGTTTTTAAATTTAATGTACATCTTTGGCTTCGTCAAGTTCTTTTTCGAAGCCAATAAAGGGATTGCGCAGGTTTTCCTTTAATCTTAACGAAAACGATAAACACACTATTACGCATGCGCATCAATAAGTTATACGCCGTAAAAGTTGATATGCTCCTCAAAGACATTGTGGTATCACGTTAAGCTAATGAAATTGACGTCTGCCCTCAACCACAAACCCATTAACGTCTTCCTTACGCATGCGCATTAGCAAAAAAACAGTGATGCCAATGTCGTCAATACTAAAGAAAAGCTGCGCAATCCCTCTATTGTTATCAAATGGAATTGAAACGATATATCACAATGACCTTTATGATACACTCCTTAATGCGTTGTGGTAAGCTCCTATAAAAAAATTCATATATTCATCCTTGATGAAAGTAAAATTTATATTTGCTTGAGGCATTGACTATAGAAACCCATATAAACTCTTTGGAGCATGTTCATAATGTCTAATATTTTCTGTATAGCTAATAATATATCTAGATTAAGGCATATAGTACTAATGATCTTTATTTAATAAGAAACATTACAAAAATAATGACATACAGTATGTATTTTCGCATATTTATATACTCATGTCTAGAGCTGCATTTGAGGTTATAAAATACCACAGCCGGCTAAAGTTGACTTTTACTGCTAAGACACGATTGTAACTTAAAAACGAGTAAGATTTGAAGAATTATTGCTAACTCATCTAGTGAATATTTAGTTTAAATTAAATATTCTTCTCAAAACTGGTCTTTTTCACCCTCCTAAATTAAATAAAGATTTTCATTTTTGCTTCGAAAATGTAGCTAGTTGAAAAGTCAAAGCAGATGAACACTTATTAGAAAAAAGATTTCTTTTTATTTTGGCACAATTGGAGAAATCTCTTTGACAAACATCATGTCTAAAATTGCTTTCATGACTTGAATTTCATGGGGTTAATCATCATCTTCGCCATTTTTGCATGTGTTAGAAGAAAAGCCAATATTCTTCCCGATCGTTTATTTAAATGGCTTTTATTTCTGGAGGCGTTTATGACATTCGGTATGGATCTCGACAGAAATTTGCATGTTTGCCATGATTTCTTGCTCTTTTTATCCATGGAGTGCTCAAAGTCGGTTCTAGACCCATAAATGCTGGCAAAATGGAGTTAATACGTCAAACATTTGTAGTAATCTCTTATTGAAACAATCTGCTTTAAGTACATGGCGACCTAGTCAATTTGCCACAATGGCAATTGGCATGCCTCCAAAACATTGTACTGCCTTGTTTGGGCAATGGAACCTGATTTCTTTACTACTCTGGCTTTTTTCAATCATGTCACATGTGTGTGGTGCCTTCGTGTTCACACATTTTTGAACTTATAAATTGAGGCTGCTGAAACTAGTGACATTTGCCAGTGGCTGTGAACAATGTAGATTATCTTGTCTGTTACTAACTATTAGGCCTTTGAGAATGAGAAAAAAACTTGTCGAAATTATGTACTTGTACCAAATCTGCACTGCAAATGAAAATATCTTAAGATGTCCACAAAATAAAATGCAAAGATACATCTTAATGGACAAGGTCCACGTTACGTGCAGCGCCCCCTTGTGGTAGGAAATTGCAATTTTTCTAGGGGTTAGAAACACGATTTTAACACAGAACCACATTAGAAATAAATCTATAAATAATAATATCTAGCGATATAATTATGATACCAAAATGAAACTTTGGGAAGTTTAAGATAATGGTACGAAATAATTTTGTAAATTTTTTCAAAATTTTAAAATAGCAACTTTTTGAAATATTATTGAAGAAACCATCTTCATTGATTGATACTGCGAACTTCTATCCCCTACAAGTTTTCAATTTTTATTTGCCACTCGTGGCGCTATCTACTCGCGCATGCTCTGTTTTGTAATGCGGACCTTGTCCATTTCACAACTTTTTTAAAATTAAAAATTAGTTGCAATGTTAATTATTTAGTCACATCCGCTCGAATTGCACAACATAATTTCGGGGAGATGTTTTGCTAAAGCTACAATGCACAAGGATAATTAGTTTTGTTATAATATCAACGTGTAATATTTATACACTTAAGATAAGGATGGAAAATGAAATACAATGTATTAAGAAGAAAGCTTGGTTTACATGTTTTGAAATAAAACAGAATGTGAGCATTTTGTGAATTTTGGAAATAGCTAGTAGGATAACTCAGAAAAATGGCATTATAAACACGGGAAATTGGTGCTGTTATGGTAACAATCTCGCGATAAAAATGAACTTAATAATGCCATAGGTTATCTGATTACAGAAATTAATATTTTATGTCCATCGGCGAACGAGGATAAGTGCTACGGTAATTTGGATAGAGGCAGCTCACTAATATCACTTACTCTCACCAAGTAACTAATACCTTCTCACTAATTCATGGCCCGTTCCATGGAGATTTGCGAAGCTAGGGTAAGGAACGTCCCCATTTATGAACCAGTGCAACAATGTATGCCATTTTGAGTAAATATTGCATGAAAGGAATAATTGTACCGATATAAAAACAAAATTATGGTGAGAAAAAAATAATTCAATTTACCCTTTGATGCTCTTCTAAAAAGTGGGGCATATTGCATATACAACATTGTCAAATATTAACTCGATCGTTTCAAATTAAAGTACATCATGGTGCACATGTAGCCTATATAAAACGTTTAAAGATTTTAGCAACCATTTAAATTTTAAGTAGAATTTGAGTATGCAATTGGTACTGAAAGCCAAAAAAAAAAAAAAAAACTAATTAAAGTGATTTTGATGGTTACTGGTACCTAAAAACATAAAATTCTTAAAATTTAAAGATTTGATCAGACTTTTTTTTAATTTGAAAGCATTAATTACTTCTTACTATATATTTTTAAGGGATATTTACAGTATTTATAAATTTTAATTTGTGTTAAAAAAAACAGATATTTGATCGAATTTTTGATATTTGATTTTATGTATTTTATAGAAATAATATGGGAAAAAATATTTAAAATTCACTGATCGAGTCATTTAGATTTTCCTTTTTTCGGCAGTAATCCTCCATATTCAGTTAAAAAGCATCGCACTTTGCAATATTTCCATACCAATTGGCAATTGCAAATTTATTCTTTTTAATATTTGCTGTATTTACTCATGTAAGGTCCCCCTTTTTTGCCAATATTCACACTTCGAGGCAGCAATATATGTATTAAATTTTACCGCAAAAACGTCTTGAAAGTTGTAAATACACGAGTAAATACTGTAAAATACACACTATGAATGAATTTTACCATAATAGATTTACCATAATTACCACCATGATGAATTTTTTGAAACTTCCCCTATCTTTCTATTTACTCATGGATTTATTTCAACTTATTTTCCTAAGAAGCTACAATTTTGGGGAAACTATATAATGATCATGGGCGCATATTTAGTAGCATAGAAATTAATTTTAACGTTTTTAAATAATCAATTATTCTTCGATTGTTCCAAATAATATTTCCATGTTTTGACATCGCTGCCTTAGAAACAAAGTGACATTTCAATTATGACTTTTTCGAAACGATTATTCGATTTATAGTACATGTATATGATAAATGTTTCCTTGGTGCTTTTGTGATGACAAGTGGTCAAGGTAATTATATTAAATCATTACATGTCTAAACCCCCTGTGTTACCTTAGGATACATTAAGCTTCCAACTAAGTCTGTTTATGACAATGTCATTAGCATATTTTCCACGAACCACCCTATTATTTTCCATACCGTATGCAGGGGGAATTTTCTTAAAATCCTATCTTGGACAAAATTCGAATTAGGAAAGTTAGCCTTACTAACTTAAGAGTTGAATTCCTCCAGATGATTATGTAGGAGTAATTAGTTGGCAAATGAGATTGCGTCCTGTGTGTAAAGCCTAAATGAGTGAGTGCAATGCAATGAACGCAAGCCGTATCATTTTATGCCTATGAAATATGAAGCCCCCAAGTTTTCTCTCTATACTAAGCTAACTTAATTCGGATTCTTGTAATTCACTTTAAGGCAATTCCATCCGGGGCAGTTAGCGAAATTTAATCTTGGCAACTGTATTCCTAGCCCTAACACTAGACGACAATTGTTATTATTATTTCAGACATTGCTCGGTTTCATTCCTTCATAAGGTACGATAAGTACACTCTCGGAAAACTTCATTAAACAGAATTTAATAGCTGCTTGTCATCTGAATGTAATTTACTGTCTGCGAACGTATCTTAATTTTCTGCAAAAAATACAAGGAACGCGAGTTTTTCATCTAAAACTCATCTAAAAATCACGTTTGGAAACCGCATGACATTGAATTATTAGATTAAAGAGCATGATGGTGTAGAAGATGTAATGGCAGAGGAAAAGTTAAAATCCACTCAAAATTGGGACTATTTTTTTCTAGAATTTCTGCTCAAGTGAATACTCTTAACTGAAGAGTATGCCAGAAAAAGGACAATTTCGTAATTATGGGCTGTAATGTCAACGATTACTCCCTGAATGCAGCTTTTATTGTCGCTGAAATTGTAAAGCAACCCAGGAGGTCAACTCCCAACGTTTTATGGTTTTATGTATCTCTCTTGACATTACTTATTTATGTTTAGGTCACAAGCATGTGTACAAAAAATTTGAAATGCAATGCAAGAAACTTAACTTTATACACGGATTATGGAACCCTAATGACTTTTTTATCTAGTCCGTCACTGGTGAATTTCTAATTTTTTAATTACATTAAAAATTTTAAATTATGAAGCATCGAAAGCCAACTAAACTTATTTGGTACATGTACCTCGAACTTCTCTGAGAAATCTATGGAAATAACTATGAAAATAAAGCCGACCCTTTTTAACCTCTATAGTGAAAAATGTTATATTGTATGAGTTCTATTGCTTAAGAGATTATGCAATAACCCATTTTTGTCCCAAGTAAAAATTATAAATCTAATTGGCTTTATGGTTCTTTATGGGTGGAATACACTCAAAATATTTTTATTAAGGGTCTCATGAAACAGTGCCATATAATAAAATCCCTTTGATATTGAGGTTTCATTAACATGTCACATATAGGCTTACTCTCATTATTCTCAGTTTTTCTCAATGGGACTCAGATTTTTTATTTGGAAAGGTTAACCTATAACAGTGATGGATAGGTCACATCCATGGCCCATTTATATGGCCCAACAAAATGAACGAATTTTGGCATTAGTTTCCACGTTGGCATAATTTTTTTTCTGGTGACGGAGGTACCTATAAAAAAGAGGACATTACGGGTTATAGTGCATAAAAGCTTAATTTTATTTTGATTCCAAATTTTTAACTAAGCTAGCTCTAACACAACAAAAGTTATAAGGAACATCAGGGTGTTTAAATCATCTTGCCTTTAAAATTTGAAAGATTTCTGTTGGGGTTCTTAGATGGTCTCTCTTCAGACCCCCAACCTCTACCCTTATCTATGTCCTAGAGTTTCCAGCGGGGTATGGTTTTTAAGTCCTCGTGACTTTGAAAAAAATTACGAAGGCAATTTTTGTAAATAAACATCGAATTGGGTCGCATCCGACCCACTATTAGAGGATTAAAAATGACGAATGCCAACACAGTTTTAGTTAATAAGAATAGTAGCCTAACTGTGTTTCCAGAGATTATCGTGAACTATTATCTATAAAAATGTAACAGAATTTCCAGATGTGAAAGTTAACTTTAAAACATGGGTCCTTAGCATACATCAACGTACATCCTCTTCCTCCTTTCACCATCTTCTACTGATGGCAGGAGGACAATTCCGCATTGATGGTACGTCCTTTGGCAAAAGCGTCTCAAAGATTCTATTCTTGGGTCGATTTTCCTATGCTTCTAGTCTAGCGCCCTTTTCCTATGCTTCTAGTCTAGCGCCCTTTTCCAATACTTTTTCCCCAGCTTCATTTTCGTTATCGTAGCATGGTAATTTCCTGGTTTATTTATTTTTTGGTCGCAATTCGTCTCTATGGTTTCGACATGCATTTTTGATTTTAAAGGTGGATCCATCACCGTATAATATATCGGACACTGTTGAAACATTGAGGCTCATTCATTATGTATGACGACGCGTGTGTGTCACTAGTAATCATAACAGGGTCCAAGCGGATCGAAATGTCTGCTTCTGGCTTTTGTGCCAAACTCCATGAAACCACGTGCTTCCATTTCGTGTATCGACTCGCTTAGTTTTTTCGTTAAGATAACTGGTAACCTAGTTTTTACCTGAACCGCCTATTTGAATTTGTTACATTATTCAAGCTAGGCATTATTTCATTCAACCCAAGCCCGATTATGGGCCTCTGGAAAAGCGTTAACATCAGCCAGAATGATGCTTTTTTTGTTTTTTTGTATGTGTTGCTCCTACAACCCATTTAAGCTCGGATCAGGGCTAATTCCGAATTTAGAGCCATTGTTATTTCTAGTTTTGCATAAATCTATGCTCATTAACCCGATTCCTGAGTGTGTTTTTTTTTCTAGAAAGCCTGTGTGCCATTACCGGAATTGATTTTTCAATTTTAGGAACAGGGGAACGCTAACTGGGAAAAATGTTATCTACATATTTTTTGTTCGTTGTTGCAGGATTTAAAAAATAGATACAAGATATACAAGTTTACATTTATGCAAATGTTGATGCGATCTAAATAAACACTGTTACTATTTGGCACGAATGCAATTTCTACCTACGTTAATTGGCACTTTAAATTACTGCACTTTTTTAATAGGGAAAATAAAAACTAATGCCCGCTTGCCCTTTTTGTATAATTAAACATCGACTAATTAACTGTCGCTAAAGCTAGCTTGTCTTTAATTCCACTGGATTTGAAATGACCGTGAAATGTATGAAATCATCTGGATTAAGCTAAAAATATAATTTGTCAATGCTTTTAAAAAACATTTCATTAGACATCTATTCTAGTTTTGAATTTAATTGTATTATTAATTTTAATACACTTGCTATTATATTTTTCATTTGTTTAATAGTATATTAGCTAAAATATTTTTTTTTAAATTTAGTTTAACACACCAGTGACCTGTATATGCATTTCTTCGATTTATAGTATATGACAAAAGGTGGCGCTGCTCAGCAGTGCAGCAGAAAATGAAATGGCCCTAGTCTATCAATGTGTGCCGTAAACACAAGAAGGGATTTTCATGAAAATTTCAGAAATTATAGATAATAATATGGCCCACTGAATATAAATAAACAGTGATTTATTAGTGTAGCTATGTCTTGCCAAATTAAATTTGATAATTTCTGGTGTTAGGCAATCACTGCTAGCATCGATGTTCTGCTTGGTTAAGTTCTTACGAGTATTATAGTAAATTGGATGACTTCATCTAAATTAACTATATACTGAGCTTAAGGGTACGTGAATCCAAATTTAGGTTAAGTTATCTTGCATCGACGGTCAAGACCTGAAGTGGAATACGCTCGTATGCATCGTAATTTCAGCAATCTCCCTTTGCCCCTTAAGGGAAGGCAATCACTATTGGCAGGCATGAGATGCATGACTGCTTACTTTTATACTCTTCGGTCATTTAATTTTAATGGAAGTTTGGTCATTACATAGCCAAACTAGCACGCAATGTTGCTAGATTCGTATATCTCAAATATAGATTTTAGTTTGACGTCATTGCAACTTTGAATTTTACTCCTTGTTCACTGCTGCCATCAATCGTCATTGCGTGAAAACGCTCTACTACAGCAAATTCTCCTTTTAAATGATAAAGATTCTATAAACGTTTCTATAAAAATTGTTTTTTAAATTATATAACTAATAGGTGACTCATAACATAAAATAACAATTAAAGAATAGCAAATCAGAATGGCAGTTTGGGGAAAAAATCGTATTATAGCCGGGTTGAATTTTTTTAATTTTCTAATTTAGCAATGATTCGTATTTAAAACTGTGCAAATTTATATCATTCAATTTTCTAAAGAATATGGTGCTAAAGTTAGAAATATTAACCCACATTTATATATTTTTTTTCCATTTCTTTATGGTTAAATTTACACTTGCCGTGCAAAGAGCATTATTGTGCTAATTAAGGTGTTGCCATTGTAATTTTCAAATATGGCACTGATTTTCACAAATAACAATGCCATAAAAACCTTTTTGATAACTGTATGTATTGGATTCTATACTGTTCTTCTCATATTTATTACAAAAATAGGCAAAGCAAATATTGAAACCTGCTAATGGTAACCAGTATACCTAGCAAAGTTAGTCACTATATATAAAGGTGGTCACTATACAGAGAATTTAAATTATGAAATGAACTGATAGAAGGTTAATCATACACTGTACATGTATATATGTATAAAATTTGCATGTAATTGGTTTGTTGGTATAAGTACAGTGTTAGCTAGGGTTAAAACGAAAAGTAAAATGACTGCTCAATCACGATTTAGGGAATTTCCCTTTTTTCATGTCCAATTTTTAAGAAATCCTAGCAATGCAGATTAAATGTGGGAATGTGGGAAAATTGCTAAAGAGACCCTGGTCACTATACATAATAGACAGGTGGGAACAAAACAGAAAACTTTTATAAAGAAAACATTGCACTAAAACCAATTTACGAAAATTCGTCACTATATCAGGTTTCACTGTAACTTTTTAAACGTTGATGAAAAATGATATAAAATCTCCATTACTAAATTTTTTGTTCAAGAAAATATAATAGTCATCGACAGTCTTTTAATAGACTTGGCCTTCCTGTTGTTATATTCATTCTGACATTACTTTTTTTAAAAATTACTTTCTGACACCTTGGGATATGCGACTGTAAATACATCTGTCTATTATGGTTCTCCCACAAAATGAAACATTACATCTTGACGTTGTTTCGCATGGATGAGCTACTGGTGTATTGACTTTGATTTCAAGACATTGATCACATTTTGTCCAGGAATAGAGTTAGTTCTTTTTTTTCTGACATATATCGTTACATGAATTTATGAGTTTAGAAAAGCAATTTCTCATGTTGTCTTACTATGCTTGCGACTCAACTTTTATATTTTTTTATAAGTAATGAAACATCCTTTAGAACTTCAAAAAACAAAATATTTATCTTTAAATCCAGATAGACAGAAATGTTACCTTTTATGAGACATTCCTTTCTATAACAATGCTGTTATAGTTTTTATGCAATTTTTTCTGCATGTAATTTTTAATATCCAAAGTTTTGTAGTTTTGTTTAGTTGGATGTTTTCCACACACAAGAATATCATTTCCGTGCTTATTTAAAAAAAAATGTAAACTGCTATTGTATGACAGACGTGTAATAAAAACTAAATATGCCCAATACTTTTAAGGGTTAAAATCTTTGTTGAACAAGCTGAATAATTGTCCTAATTAGCCGGATTGAACGGGCGTGGTCCTTCATAAACATGCAATAAACCTAACCTGTAGGCTACCAAGCTTTTTCATGAGAAAAGTGTTGATGTGGTGCATAACTCGCGCGTGACATATCAATAGGCCCCTACACATTTCAGTGAAATCGTGCAGGTAATTTATATGCCACCGAAAAAGGGATTTGTTAATGATAACTTAATAACTAAAATATCTGGCACATTTTATGGCGGCTGAAGCACACTATGTAGGATATCTAACATACAAGTTGTACATGTACATTGTATATTCGAAAAGGCTGAGATAGGCACCTACTGGACAAATTAAGTGACCTCACCAAAATTAAAGAGAATAAGAACATCAGGTTTTTACAAAAAAATCTTCTGGTAGCATATTTAAATGAAAAATGAAAATGTTAATTGAAATATTGGAGCTGAACAAGTGATGTAAATGAAGCGTAGTTAAGATATATGACTTTGGGTGTTCAGCGTTTTACACTGTTTTAAATGTAAGTCACTTCGAATCATAGAGATACATATACTTGAGGATAGATGTCAAATCCGCTGATGTGCACAAGCAAAACAATTTAAAACTTGCATGGTCTACATGTAACTTTTTGTCGTCAGTCTTGCATGATTATGACGAAAAAACGATCACTTAAAACCTCCCTGGACGAAATAAATATACTGATATCAGTAATCAGTTTTTTACTTATAATCGGGATACTGATATCGGTATGATATTTAACTGGTGTCAGTCAAACAGTTCAGATTTATCAGAGTAGTATAATGATGAAACTATAATTTACACTGATATTGGAATGGGGTATACTGGCATCAGTTAAACATTACATATACTAATGTCCTTATGCTGTACTGATACCAGTATAGCTCAGACTGTTATCAGTTTGAGTATACTAATATCACTATAGAATTTACTGATAATCTGTATATTTATTTAGACCATGGCTTTGATGATCACTAACAAAATTATGATTTAGCCCATGCTCAAAGCCTGTTTCAATGATCGTTTTGTCGTCATGAACATGTAAGACTAACGACAAAACGTTACATGACTTTAGACAAAATAGAATTCCTGAGCGGGATAAGGACTCGAGACTTCTTGCGTAATTGTGATGTAACTTTCCATATAAGGTACACGTTCTATATAACAGGAGACAGTTGTTTGTTATGAAGGATGTTTGTCGCATTTCCTTTAATTTCCGTAATGGTCGTTAACAAAAGTGACAACGCCACAAGAAGTGACATTTCCTGTCGATAAAACGATTAAGGCCTTACCCACTTTATGATGCATGCTATCAGTGTCTTGCCTTATTCTTTACCAATTAACGCATGTAAACTCGGGTAAAATAAATATGTACGGTAACATATATTGCATATTATTTAAGAACAGGATATTTTTATTGTCGGTATGGAATCAACAAATCGTCTTAGCATAAGATAAAAATCAATCAACCGATAACACATTTAAATTCCCACAACATGCACATCTGATCCCAAATCTTGACGCATTAATTATTCGCCTTTCTTTTATTTAACATGTATTATAACCATAAAATGACCACGTATATTTATTAATACACAAAGTTGTAAAAAATATGCATAGGATATCTTATGTCTTAAGAATGTTGATAAGCAGCTGATTTAACGCGAATTTCTAAATTTGTAGAATAGGGAGATTTGGCAGCTGCACGGACTATCGACAGTTCCTTTACGATAACAGGTCGTAAACTGTTTAATGGCGAATGGCATGCTTCTTTTAATGTATCCGCGCATCATTTATGACGCGTTATCGTAAAGGAACCACCGATCGTCCGTGCTGCAAAATCTCCCTGTTATTTTTCCGCGGAATTTAGGCGCCAAAATTCCATCACGGCGCTTCAACCCACATCCGTTTGAAATCCATCCGCGCTTTCCAAAAGCTCGTAACCAATAAGACCTTTTACGATGCCATCGGAGTGAATTTTAGAGCGCCTCACAATCATGCTCCCAGCTCCTCCGCCTTTAATTTACGAAATCCTTCGATGCTTCCAAACTATCCGACGTAGAAGGGGTTGGTGCGGAAATAGAGCAAATTTTCCCAACAACAAAAAAAAAAAAATGCCGACCGATCAATAGCGCTAAAGCGTCTCGCGATGCATGTCGGGAAAAGCAACCCAGTCTGCGCCTGCGTCGTCAACACCGGTAGCGAGTAGCGCTAGAAGTCGCTTTGCAAGCTGCAACTGCAGCGCCAGTGGCAGCCACCGAGCGGCCGAGGAAGACGGGCGCAAATCCCCCAAGACGTTCCGGCAAGCGAACGGAACCGGCCAGTGTTTCGTACCTTATTCGGAAGCAGCAGCAGCATCAGCCGTCATGGCGTCCCTGTGAACTCTGAACCCAAGAGGAAGCATCGCGATCCCCCCATCCCTAGACCTCGGAAATGACCGTCGGAAAGGTCATTTCCGGTGGATCAGCCGCCGATCTTTTTCAGATCGTGCTGCGTGACGGTGCCGTTTGCATCACCGTTTTGTAACGTCTTTTTCCAAACCACGCTAGTTAAACCTGCAACGGGCCATGTGTCCCCATGGATGGAGTTCCAGAGCCCGACGATCTTCCGACGATGCCTTCCTGACTGCATGTGACGGCGTCGCCTCGATTCAATTCAATTCAACTGTGTTGAATTGAATGAATTGAATCTCGCCGCCTGATCGCCGGATCTAGATTACAGCCGAAAGGTCGGATCACAGATCGTGATCCAACCTAAATTTCAAAACCCCCCATAAAGTGTCTTTGCATCGTTACCGTCGTTACATCAAGCTCTATGGGAAAACCGACTTCGTTTGCTTTATTCCTTCAATTATTTTTCATTTTGGCACTGATTCCCGTGCGTGAGACCCAGGCTCCCAGGTAAGTTTATTTTTGGAGATTCTTAGATTATTGTTGATGAGCTCCATGCATGGTCGCTATACTTTGAAAAAGGCATGAGCGTCATACTAAGCTGCATGGAGTACAGTACCTAGCTGGAGCATGTGGACCAATGACGTGGACTGGATGACGTCATTGAATGCCCATTCTTGCGCAGCTTACTGACTTTTGCTGTATTGTTTGCGTTTAACGACGCCTGAGGCAATTGAGTCTGTAAACTCGCCGAAATGAGCTTCCGGTGAATTCCGTTACATGCATCGTGACGTATTGAACGATGCATGGGTGCCATGCATGAACATTCTTGCGTGGGTTCGTTATGGACCATTTGCAAATTTAGTTTTGCATTTACAGGTGTATGCTCAGAATCACGTGGCTTGAATCCTTATAATCTTGCCTCGAGATAAGTGATGCTGATTCCAGTAATGGATTATTGCATTTCCGGCATGGTCGCGGCCATGTTGAAAATGCATTGCTGAAGGATCATGCGTCATCATGGAGTGTATTAGGTCCAATTGCATGCATTTATATCATGCATGCATCACATTTTTATCATGCGTGCTTCAAATTTTTATTCACGAATAATTGGAAGTTCGCTGCAAATAATTATTTGTGTTATTTAATTATGAATTATGTATTTTAATACATAAATATTACAAAAAATCTGTAAAATTCGATGACTAATAATTTGCAACATTTGTACCAAACTGGTGAACGGGCTAAATTCTGCAATTATTAGTAAACTCTTCAGTTTCGAAGGGCAAATAAGGGCTTTTAAGACTAAGTCACACTTTAATGAAACTTTCCAAATTCGAAACATTTTTTCATCTTTCTACTACGTGTAATATCATCTAAACGCTCGTTTTTGGATTTTCCCCTATGAATATTTTTGTCTTTTAACAAAAAAGAAAAAATTCGTAAAATAGACTTAAGACAGTGCATCTTTGTTCCATTTTGATTCCATTTGATTTCATGCATCAAATGTAAAAGTTGGATATAAGCACAATTTTGCGTTGAATTAGTTCGATCTCTGCAATGAAGTCTAATACGAGTCGAAGTGTGTAGCGCCACCTAACAGAATCTAGACTAACATACTCATTCCAAATTTATGCCAGCAAATTTTTTTATGTACTGCATTTTTACTCTGTTATCTAGAACTTTCCACATCCAAGGAACCGTTTGGTTTTACGACCTTTCATAGGAGCGAATAAGAACTCGAATGAAATATGAAATTACTAGCCATGTTTTGTCTCTGCATTATACTGTTTGATGTACATGTACATGTACATCAATACTCTGTTTCTCATTACCACGAAAGAAGGAATACGATTTCTCAAGTTCTAATTATTAATTCAATCTTATATATTTTTTTAGTAGATCTATATTATGCATAACAACATACATGTACGTGAGATGCGAAATAAATATTTTTAATTGAGACAAAAAAGCACGAAAAATAATTAAAACGTTATATATGCATGCTTGCAAACAGACGAGAATTTCTGAATCAAGATCATTATAACGTGCACTCAAATGTTATTTTTTAATGAAAATTATGCAAATTACATATTTTATATGGAATAATTGGTAACGAGATTTCTATATAATACACGCTAACTTTGACATTTAAACGGAATCCAGTAATGTCCCGAAATGGTGTATCAGTGTTTCTAACTCCATTATGACAACATGCTATTGCATGAAACTTGCAATTAAGCACAATTCCTGTTTGATAAAATATATGCAACTATCGATAGTTTTGTTTTATTAAAGGCCAATTCATTATCTCATATTTAATAATAACAAAGCATGATTATTTAAGTTATAAGTAACATACTAAAATCAGATTTGAAAACGTTTATTTTATTTAAATCTTTACAATTCGTACTTCTACATACTTCTAAATACGCTTAAGTACTAAAGAAACTACAGCAGCTTTCTAATAATGATAAAGGAAGGTCAAATATATCTGACCATGAAACGATATTTTCTTCCATCATGCAGTTACAGAGAACTCTTTAAGTTGAGGCCGAAAAACAAATTAGATTTTTATTGGCTAGCTAATAAGGATCGACAGCAGTTTCCTTTTAATTTACTTTAAAGGAAGACAGGATTACTTTTAGAGAGCAGAGATTGATGTTTTTAATGTTTTACTAATGCTTTTAAAATTCAAATTCACTCTAGAGAGAAAAAGATATTTCAGTTTAATTTGGGTTCACCAAATCCTGTTTACATCTTGCCATTAATGAAAGATTTCCTACTCTATCTAATGATCGGCAATAGACGATTGAACTTTAATGACCCGAAAATAAATGTCAATGATTTTATTTTTCTACGTGTAATGAAATACAGGTTGACGCGAAAGTAGCTTTTTGTGAAATTGTCTTTCAACAGCAAGTACGAAAATTAACATAGCATTTATCACAAACAGATATTAAGTACTCCCAAGTTGGGGAAACTAAGCCACCCTAAGATAATAGAGGGATTGAGCGCTTCTCCCTTAATGCTCCCTTAATGTTAACCACATTGACAGCACTGTATGTTTTTCCAATGCGTTCTCGTTAAGGTAAATCAGTTGACGGGGCATTAAGGGAGGCGCTCAATCCCTCTAATGTTTTGCTTATGTGACGTAGACTTGAGTGGGCTAGTTTAGCTTGTGATATTCTGTATTAAGGCTCCAGTGATAATGTTTTAATGGCGCTTCACCTATTAGCTTTAATTTCACATACAATGATTGTTAGGCACATATGTTGTGTTGTGCTTGTTAAACAAGAAATTGGTTGTTCTCAGCCTCCGTCACTACGAACTTAATCATGCATAGCCAAAATGGTTTAGTTTCTTATCGTGGGCATATCAACTGTAACAAAAATTTTAAAAAATCCATTAAAAATATTAAAATATTAAAATTAGCAAAATAAGTAACGTTGTATTGGTGATATTATCAAATTGAAAGCTACACGCAGTTAAATCTTAACATTCCAAATCCATTTTTCTTCATTAATTATTTTTTTAAACCAGATAATTTAAATCTTATTAATGAAATGCAGATTTTCAATATACAAAAGTTTAGCATTTATACTAATCGTGAGATATAGCTGCACGATCGATTACGATAACTTTACGATTGCGCGGTTTAAACCTGTCGTGAACTATCTTTTAGCGAATGGCGATGCATCTATTGGCACCCGCGCATGCGTGTTTGCGTTTGATGGCGCGTAATTGTAAAGGTATATCAATCGACCGTGCAGCTATATCTCGCTATTACCTTTAAAGTGACGTAACGTTTGATTAACTGCATAATCAAGACGCAACGTTTTTATATCACATGTATTCTGCAACTCGTGTATTATATTTGTCACCTTCAAGACATTGTCACAGTTTTAAGGCATTACGTTAAATAAATTTTTGTCGGCTTCCATGTTAAAATATTCGGAGCATTTTTGGTACACGTACACGGATGGCATGTTAACCCGGATGTCAAAATCCATATTATAATTGGGAGAAAACAGAAAAGCGATAGATGTAGGGCAAATCAATGCGCCTAGTTTCATCGCTAGGTGAAACCAGTTCGAAATGCATCGAAAATCAATAATCACACCATAAAACTGCGGTCTTCACACATTATCCAAATGCTAAGAACCACGCAACACCAATTGATTATACCGCATCGCAACTTCCTCTCTGGAAAATACAATTTTTACTTAATAATTGGGTGACATGTTTTGATCTTTCCTCGGTGTGACACGTTTTAATAAATCTCTGGTCGAGTGGTCAATCCATGTACATGGTGTAGAGATGAGACACATGAATTGTCTGACAAAAAACCGTTCTTCAATTGATTACCATCAGTGTGGGGACCATCTTGGTTGCCATCTGACGTCTCTTGAAAGTACTTTTAATCAGCCCATTTAAAGTCAACGTATAGGCTGCTCTAATTCTCATAATGCTAATGGCGTGTGAAGTCTCTTCCCTAAGACACCAATAGGAAGATGCGACGATTCCCTGCCATGGCAGATGGGAGGATTTCTCATTTGCATTGTTGAGAGTGCAGTTTCCAGTATCAATTCCTAAGTGGAATAAATCAAGAGGTTGATAAAAGTTCGACTGATAAAAAAACCCTTCTAATATGTGTATTCCCCACAGAGGCGATAAAACTAAGCAGAAATGAGGGATATAAAATTACGTCTTTCCCTCATTTGTCACGCTATCGACCATTGCTGACAATCCATCAATGTTAGACCTTCCATTTTAACCTGAAAAGTGGCATGTGTTTGCCTAGTTATATCTGATTTTGATTGAAACCCACGTGTGGGTTTGTAGCATTATACACAACATGATGTTTCTAAATGACCATCTCATTGTTCAACAATGTTTGCATTGAACAAATAACCTGACAAAGTGTTAAAGTGTACTTGTGTACGTGTGTATACAATCGTCTGGCAAATTTCATTGTCTCATTCGTATTGTTTGCTGGTTTGTTTCTAAAAAAGTGTCCACGTGCTTAAAAATTTAAGCATTCCAGTTCTACTGTAAATGTTTGCATTAGATTTCAATTTTAAAAAAGTTGATTTAAATTATGAAACTATTATTAATACCTTATTAAGACCATAAAAGAAAGATTACAGAAAAATATGCAAAATGTTTTCTTAAACACGTTTTTTTATATATAGTAAAACCTGGTAAAGTGACCACCTATGCATAGTGACCATGTTTGATAAATTGGTTTTAGTGCATACATGTATGTTTTCCTTTATAAAAATTATCTGGGTAGGGGCCCAAAGTATACAGTGTCCGAATTTGGTATTTTTTTGGTTGGTCACCTTTAGCAGGTTTTACTGTACATTCAATGTATTGAATCTGAAATATTTTTACTTTTATTCATTTTTTAAATAGGGTTTTGAAATATAAATCTAAACAATCGATCAGGTAGAGAAAAAAGTGAAAAATAATCCAACTTCGATAGTCATTTCATTAAATTCAATAAAAAAAGAGATTAAATATCAATTAAAGTGAAAAATATAGTGAATTTATTTGGTTTTCGTTATCATCAAATGCAGATACATGAATATCTAGCTAAAATATTAAGTCTAGCATAGTAGAAATAGGATATTAATTTTTTTTGAAGTTGTAGCGCAATAAAATTATGACAATTCGACATTTGATTTAGAGGCTTTATTATTTGATATCATACAGCAGTTCTACTCATTAATGAAACAAGCTTATGCTTTTTAGTTATTATTTTACAAGCGGGGAGCAAATGATATTTTAATGAATTAAAGATAACACCGCATTGTGCATTATTTATTTGCAATGGACATCTTTATGCATGGCAGCATTACCAGTTAAAGTTGATGTTCCAATTCACTGGAATGTTACCAGGAAAAACCGAAAATGTTTGCACTAAATGAATTTTTTGCTTAAATAGTGCTGCAAATAGGCTGTGCAGCTCATATTGTACATATTATCTCTTATTTTATTTCATCGTCCGCACGTGCACAGTTTTATAGTAGTTTTATCTATATGTATGAATTATACATTTGACGTCAAATATAATTTCTTTGTTTTAATTGTTTACAGTCAATCCACTACAAATTTTGATATAAATATATCTAATATATTAGATACTTTATTACGGAACTACGACAAAAGAATCAGGCCAAATTATGGAGGTAAGGATATAAATGTTCAGTTTCTTATAAAACAAACTAACTTTCATAACATAATTCTAAAAGATCTACAATGATAGATACACTATATACATGTGTGCATAAAATTTCATAAAATTTAAAATTGTTATTCTTTTAAATTCATATAAATTTACTGCAATATTTGTAAATATATATTTTTGTTGAGAAATAAACAATTATGTATATTTATTACAAATTCTATGAAATAAACAACAGATTTGACAAAGAAAAAATAGACAAGTGGAGAATATAGCATCAAGAGAACTGATATGTAGCGGACAACTAAAGTGATCTACTGCATATCTCAATTAGCTCTGCTATAGGATTTATAACCAATTAGCGCACTGCTAGAGGCTAATGTCATTATCCCCTAAAGTTATTTGCGAAAATAATTTACTTTCTTGTATATGAGATATAACAAAAATCCAAATAGGAAAGAAACAAAATGACTTATATTATTTTCCTTTAAAAATATGAAAATTAAGTACTAATGCTTTATTCGAATGCACAAACAACTTGTACACACTGTAGTTACTATATAGATAACTGAGGCTTTTTTAAAAAGGAAAATATAGCTAACCTTTCGCCACTTTTAATCAGTAAGATTACTATATCACCGTATCTTCCAAAATGCGTGACGCTAAGATTGCATACACTGCAACTCAACACATCTTAAAAACTGTTCCCCGAAATAAGACATTCTTCGCAAATTTAACTTAAATTAAAATGCATCTTTAGAATTTATTTTGTCTATTGCCCGTCTTATTATAAAATGCAACTATTATTAGGTTAAAAAAAGCAGTGAAAATTAAGGTCCATATTTGCATCTTATTTCGGGGGACATTTATTTTAAGATGCTTTGATTTGTAGTTTTTGAGCTAAATCAATGTTATTTGTAACCAATATTCGATTGCATGTCATTCAAGATGTTTATTCTCATTTCAGGTCCTCCTGTTGACGTTGGGATCACTATGTACATTATCAGTATCAGCTCACTAGCAGAAGTGCAAATGGTAAGTACTTAACTGTGTTCTATCCATGAACTATTCGTACATGTATATTTATGTTCTCTGGAATGAAATATTTTCAGTGAATATAAAAATCCATTTTCAAAAACATTTCAATCGTATATAAATTAACATATTTTATGAGTGGTATTAGGATAATGATGTAATTAAATGACACGAAAAACGTATTACAATTTTGATTAAATTGGACAGAAAATGCATATATGTGCTTATTATTTATTCTATCATGTTGGGTATGCAGAATTCCAACGAACATTGGTTGCCGGATGATTGAAATTGTTGCGTGTACATATAATTGGTAAACTTGAAAAATATCCGATACTGAAGTTTTATGCCATTTTTAAAATATTTTTTACCCATAGTTTTTAAATATTGATCATCTGACCCAAAAATATATCTTAAAAGCTTAGTTATTTTAGCATACATTGTATTAAGCACTGTATGATACAGATTTTAATGTTCTTATTATGAAAAACTATATAAAAAAGACTATGTATTTCGTGACAAGAAAAATTCGAATCCACTTAGGATTTCACGAAGAATATTTGCTTGATAAAACATTTTTTTAGTGCATTTACAAGTAAAATCTGAATGATGGATGATTGTGAAGCATTCACGCAAATATAGTCTAAATTCTAAATGCATATAAGAGATAACATTGAATTGTTAGCACCATCAAGCCGTTCTATAAGAAATGCAGCTCGTAAATGTAATGTCTTCTACTTATTTAATGTTGATTCTGACTAGTTGTTATCTTATTAATTAGCTGTTAGCTTATAGCATGAAAAATAATAACATGTATTCTAAAAAAATTGACTTGAATATATAGGTGATCCAATATATACAAATTGAATACAGAAAAATGTTTTTACAAAATTTTACAAAATTTACAAAATTAGATTCTGGTGTGCTTTGCATGGTTAAAAAACTGGGTACGAATGCAATCATTTAATGAGCAGCATTCATATTATTTATATTCTGATACTTGTTTTTTATTTAGGACTTCACCATGGATTTTTATTTTCGTCAACTTTGGAAAGATCATCGATTGGGGTTTGAGGCCCGACCTGGTGTTGAAAGTTTATCTGTTGGGGCAGAACTGGCAGAAAAAATTTGGGTTCCCGACACTTTTTTTGCAAACGAGAAAAGGGCTTATTTTCACGAAGCCACAACTTCCAATTCGTTTTTAAGGATATCCTCAAAAGGAGAGGTATATAGAAGTATAAGGTAAGAAGAAAATCTTAAGTTTATTACTAAATTATATTAGCAGCATTTTTATTTGTTAAATTTTCTTCTTGGAAATGGGTCTCAAATATGTGAAATATGTTCAAAGAAACTTAAAAAAATGAGAACATTTTTCCACTCGGAGCATGTACCGTAATAATAATATTGTTGGTATGTTGAGAGCTTCGTAATAAAGATGGAACAAAAAATTATAGAAAAAACTTGTCTTCTAATATGAATCTATCATCATAATCGGCTTTTGATTTCGCCGCCAGTAGATATTAAGCTTCATAAATTTTTTCAGTAGCATATTATTCATACTACCAAAGTGGCATTAAAATTAATCACTTTTTATCAAATATTTCTGGTATTTCATTAATAGTTATTGCAGTTGTATGAGCGTATTGTTTAGATAATATAATACTTGTAGTTTTAGGGTGAAGTTTATGAACAGTATATTGTAAGACGCAACGCTAGATGGCGCAATATGAACAACGAATTTCAGCTTCAGTGAACATACATGTACATGCATTATTTAGCAAAAATATTTTATTTCCAAGTTGCACTTTAACTTGATACATGGTCTGAAAATTACTACAATTTTAAACCTGACATACAGCATTTATTTGTTGAATTCCCACGTTGAAGATTTATAATCGTTAGTTAAAATATATTATATAAAGCATCGAACTCGTTTGGTCAAATACTGTATTACATTTTTAATATTTCCGTCCATTAATGACGCAATTGATGTTTTTAGAAAACATTCACAGGACTTGCTATTGATTAACAATGAATGAAAGCAAATCCCATGGCATTTCCTATTGCTTAGAGTATACATGTGTATATGTAAATATTAAACAAATAATTCGGTTGAATGCTCCCAAGGTAAATACATTACATTCTCTGAAGACCAGTCAGTATATACATCAAAGTATTAAGGTCATCTTTTGCTTAACGCATTATTAATATTGTGCACAAGTTTAACTGCAAATATTAGATTGATATTCGCATTTATTGCGTAATGTACAATAGGAGAAATCGAGCAATATCCACTCATATTATTTATGTATATACATTATACATGTATGCCCTTAAGTGAGACTGAACTTAAGTACATGTGTACTATATTCAGCTAGTTTTCTATGATCCCCAAAGAAATTGGTTTTAATGTGCAAAAATTATAGGGTCTACCATTCTATTTTGCACTTAATTCCTGTAAATTTGATAACCTATAGACGTCGGTGATGCAGTAAATGCCTAATACTCATCCAATCATTTATTGTTGTCTTTTAGCATTTCATAGAAGTACGTGCAATTTTCCATTATTTTTCTTTGTTTGGGTGTTATCAGGTACTATTCAAATCTTTCTCACGTTTCCGTTGCTGTTACATATTAAACATGCAAATGGAAACTGTGTTAGCCTCTCTTTTACGATCCTTAATGACTTCAAATAATTCGAAATGCATCCTTGGTTTGAAGAAAAACCGGCATTGACCTAAATTCTGGCTAGATGGATATTATTACACAAATACTTTCGAACTGGCGTATATATACTTGTAAAATCTAACGTCTATGAGGAAATTAAATTTTCTAAAGAATCTTTACGACCATGCACATTATATAAAAAGAATGAGTACGGAATGCTTCCTAGATGCCATGATAATAATCGATAATAAATATACATGTATTTCGTCATAACATTGAGCTCAAAATGGATTCAATTAGAGGGATTAAGTGACGTCTGATAACCAATGGAAATATACAATGGAATACATAATATATAATCATTCCTAGATTGTTTTAAATGTTCTTGATTGATTTGGATTTGAAAACAAAAGTATTTTAATGTTAGGAGAATCCCTGAATCAATTGTTAAGAAATCTGTTCAATAGCACAACTTCTAACATATAAAAAATTCATAAAATAAGTCTAAATTAAATTGAAAATTTAGAAGTAAATCTGAAAAGTGCAATAAGGTGAAATTCACTTTCGATATCAAATAAATTCAGCACTTTAGACTGTTTCTTACTTTAACCAAAGCTTTTTTTGTTAAAATGTATTTCTGTTTTCTGCATCAGAGTAGCATATGTTTTCGACTAGATGCATTTTAAGATAAGAAGGACTATAGTGATGCCAAGGCAGATAAACAGATTTCAGTCCCAAGGGAAACTAGGTTAAAAATGTCAAATGCACTTGGCTTTTAGGCTTTCTGACGACTGTATTTGCTTTGTATAGACATTTCTGTTAGAACTGCTTCAGTTCCGAGAATATGCTTCAAATTTATAGCGACACAGCTACAGAACAAATGTTTAATTCCATTATAGATTAGAAAGTTAACAATCACGGATTCATTAATGTTTTAGTTCAGAAGTAAACAGCTATCACGATGGCATACATGTCATTAAATAGCTACTTAGCATCATCAACATGTTTTGTTAGAATATCGAATGACATTTTTGTCATACGAACTTATTATTCTTTTGTTAATTTCACGTAAATATAATGGCATGATCTCTTGATATAATTTACTGCCATTGCTTCATCAAAAACAATTTTAAATTAAGCTGCTCATCTTTGCTCTTATAACTTGAATTAACTAAATTAAAAATGGGACCGCATTATGTGTTATTTCACGTTGATGTATGTATTTTATATTTTACAGATTAACAGTAACAGCTACGTGTCCAATGAATCTTCAGTATTTTCCAATGGACAGGCAGATGTGTGCCATTGAAATAGAAAGCTGTAAGTGTATACCTTGTTTTATTATTTAATTAAAGAAATTCATTTTAGATAATACAATGAGCATATTTATGCAGATTTTTTGTCTGAATTTTCTTCAAGTGCATGGATTTTTTTGGCATTTCTATTTCTATTATGCATGCATTCGAAAACTAAATATAATGACATTTACCGACATTTTCTGCACTATCCAGTTTGATTTAGATCCAATAATTGGTATATAATCAATGTCTCAAGAGCAATTGTCATAACTATTTTCCATGCCAATGTCTTTAACCAAGTATTATCATTGGTAAACGTAAGCTTTTCAACTCAATGTACACAATGGCGCGGAATATATTGTTTTACGATAAACGAATATATTGTATTACATTTATGTTTAGTATACAGAAGATTCATAATGCTTTAATCGTAAAAGTGCTTAAATGTTTGTGGGGAAAAAAATGCTAAAACGCCTATAATTCGGCAAACCTTGCATACTCGTATGTTCGTAGTGATTGCCGCCTTTTAGAGGCAGTATGCGTATAGGCGACGTATGGTTTACACTGCAAATCAAAACATCTTAAATTTAGTGTCCACGAAATAAGATGCAAAGATGCATCTTACTTTCACCACTTT
>JAQGCC010000056.1:0-69137 GCA_034698905.1 Xestoiulus laeticollis | reverse complement strand
GTAAGCATCCGTTTTTGCACGAAGCTCCGTCAATGTTTTAGAATGATTATGTCTACTTCTTAAACGTTTATTAGGCAAGAAAATATTTGAAACAAGATGAGAATTATCGAGGAGATTGAAACGTTTAAACAAGCCCATATAAAACGGACAATAAACAAAAGAAATGCAGAAGATGCATCTTACGAAATTTCGTGAAGATGTTTCCATTTGCAGTGTGAATAATGCATTACGAGTATGTGCAACAATTATAAATTCGTCAGTTAGTTAGGTTGGGATTTTACAATATAATTCATTATTACTTATATAATTATAATTACTGGAATATAATGCCCTGATTAATTTATTTAATACATTGTGTGTCTTACCTAGGAAAATATAAAATCCGCTCTGCGACGACAAAGCCCACCGTGACGAATAAATTTGAGGCAGGTAAAAAAGGTAGAATAGTGAACAAAAGTCCCAAACACAAGGCACGCCTATCTCCTTCCTATAATACACGAACCAGTCAATTATTATATTTGAGTGATTAATTATCGTTAATATATTAGATTGATATGATACAAAGTATATGCTACAGCTTGTGTACCGGACTGGATTACTTTTTATGGTTGATTTTTTAATGGGGAAATTTTATAAATTTAAAACAGTATGACGCAGTATAAGTTATAAATGAAGAACAGTACCTTTCATCAAAAAAGATAATTTTAAAATCACTGTAATTAATTAATTTTTAGAAACATTCCCGATAAGATTAAAATTGTACTATAATAAGGAAATTTAATATATATTTCAAGCAAATATTATTAAATAAATGAAATAAGCATAGTAAGCTAATGTAATAATGTTTATCATTCAGTAACTATTGATCTGACAAAATCTTACCTCTTGAGAAGGAAGAAGTGATCGCCAGGCCAGAAGAACCATAGTTAATACTAAAGCAAGTGTTGCCAAATTTCGACTATCCCAAGCACTTTCAATGGGTGAAATGCTCCCCATTTGCCAGTCGTAGGATAATGTTATGGGTCCCAACAGGAGCCAGACATTAAATGCCAATAAATAGGAATATGTCATGAACCTGAAAATGGCAATCGTGCAAGAATGGACCCTATATGCCAACAAAATGACAATGATGCAATAGCTTAAGATAGCGAAAATATAAAAAAAGGCAAAACAGTGTAAAATTTATATAAACTGACGCATAAACGCCGTTTTCATTGACTTAATAAAATTGTGCCCATATAGCATAACTACCATTGTAGTTCTCCCAAATGATGTCGTTAATGGTTACATCAACGCAAAGTGCTATAGGCCCTATGTATCATTACTATACAAAACAATCTTGCAGAATTTTGTTTCTTTCAAGTTTATATAATCAGAATATAAAGAAAGGCTTGTTTAATAATCTTTAAGCAAAAGGAGTTATGCCAAATTTCAAATGTAAAACAAACAATACTACATTAAGATGTTTGCCTACCTTGTCTGCCAAATTGGCTCAAACGATGTTGGATTATCCTGTTCAGAAAATTGTGGCACCGTGCCATCCAACATCCAAATTCGGAATGTAATCAGCAATACTGCCTGAAATAGAAAAGAAGACAAATACATGTAGTTGAAATATTTAATAAATCAAGCTATACTCAACTGTATACGAAGGTGAATTTCTATAGCGTTTTAATGATGAAATTATGTAATTTTCATACTTCATAAATGGATTTTACCTGACTTTACCTAGAATTTAATAAGCTGAATTTTTAACTGGGATCATGAAGTATGTTTAAGGTTTCAGAAAAAAAGATTGTTGTTGACAAGAATTACAACTAAGCACTAAAGGGCAATTTATTGTCAAGAAAGCTAATAGAACGAACTTCATCATTAACAGTGACAATAGCTCTTACTATAATTTTTATCCCTAACGTACACTAATGCTTCACACTAGCAATCTGGCAAATGTGCCCATTGTTTAAAGTTATGACAATATTTATGCATTGGTCAGAAAAGTTATGATGCACATATTCGTGTCTAGCCGCACCCAAGTTTATTTACCACAAACATACAGTATATCATGTGTAGGATGAAACATGAAATAATGTCGCAGCGACCATTTCTAAAGCAAAAGTAAGTAACATCTGCGGTGATAAAATTGTAATAAATCCCTATGAAATTAATATAAGTTTATAGTCATTTAATAAAATACGGGTGACACGCTGGGAGTTAATCAGCCATCAGTTACATTTGTGTACAATAAATATTTTGTTTTGCATATAGCTAGGCCTTCGACCGCACGAAATTGTGCGTGTTCAAAACTAACATGGCAACTCTGATCAGTTTTCACGAAATTATAGTAATTAGCAACTGTAAATATATTAGGGATTCAAAGTTTACATCGTTAACTATAAAGTTGAAATTAGATGTGTTTTTTTCAAATTGGTCCAAGCAAAGCAAAACATCTTAATTTCAGTGTCGCCGAAATAAGATGCAAAGATTCATCTTAATTTCACCACTTTCTTAATTTAAAATTAGTTGCATCTTAAAATAAGACATTACCTTAAACAAAAGAATTGTAAAAGATGCATCTTAATTTAAGTTAAATTTGAGAAGATGCATCTTATCATCTTATTTTGACGACAGTTTTTAAGATGTTTCCATTTGCAGATTATATTATGCAATCATCACATGGATTTACTTGAGGAATGGTTTTTTACTCTGCTTGCATTTGGTGACTACTAATTGTCAAGTAAATGGATATCTATCATGATAATCAGATAACTTATTTGGAAATACTGATATTTACTTCAGATAAAAACTTCAGCATTATTAAATAGTTCTATGCATAATAATTTCGAGAATTTGATGTATGCTAAGACAGATTACTTACCATTATTATTGTGATGACTAAATGAATGAATAGAGACGCACAAGGGTAAATATTATTCCAATTATGAAAAACGCTAAAAATGAAATAAATATTATATTAACGTACATCCCTTTAATTTTATATAGTTAACAGATTAAGTGGGACACAAAAATATATCAATTCAGAAATACATGTTCAGCATAAAAATAGCGCAATCAGCTCGGCTACATTTATGCATTAAACTAACTAAACTGACATTAATATATTAAAATCATAATGAATTGTGTAAAATTAGATTTGCCATACCAAATTAAGGCTGAACTTAATACATGCATATATGAATATACGACAGCAAACATTTGTCTCATTACTTTATATGTTAGTAGTAACATCAAGGCGAATGTTAACCAAATGTACATATGATGATATTTTATTCTAATAATTTAAATCCTATGGAAATTAAAGATGATAACGTCCTAAATATATAGCTCTAGATAATAATACAACCATGATAAGGTTATTGCTATTTTTTCCAGACGAAAATCGTCAATACTCTGCTTGCTTTGATATATACAAAACTACTTTGAAGACACAAATCGATCAAATAACATGTTTTATCATTGATCGATACTAGATTAGTAAGAAACTCTAGAGAAAAGAAACGCAGAAGCTTTGAAATGAAGGTGGGATAAGGAATGATTTCACAGAGAAGTAAATAAGACGAACACAATCAAATATAGAGAGACTGATAATTTTAGTCAAGCAATTCGAATACAAAGATCTTTTCCTAGCATTGGTTTTATTTCTAGCGTAATCCTAAGAGGATTCTATTTTCGAGGACCAATTAGCTTGGACCTTTACACAACTATCTGAGAATTCTGAGAAATGTTGAGGGTGTAATTTTATCTATAATAGCAACAAAATCCCTTCACAAGGATATTTGCTTAGTATACCTTTTTAAAGTATAAATTTCCTAACCTTTCACTTACTTTTCGTTAAAATTTGCAAACAATAAATGTATAAATCAATACTTATTCTCGCATTGGAACATTACATTTGTATTAAGGTAACATTTGTATTAAAATTCACAGAATTTGTGATAAATTTCACATGAACATTTTGGTACGAATGATTACATTACATTTGTCATTTTGTCTTTAAATAGTGAAACACGAACCAAATTGTTAATGGTTATACTGCATAAGCATTAGTTTCTAAATATAAAAATGTATTAAGCTTTTTAAACCATGCTTGAACGATAAAAGCAAATTTTTCTTCTCCAGGTGGTTTATAGCCTAGTGGCTATTTTCTAAACTGCGTTCTCTACCAATACTTTAAAATTGCTATAAGACCTGGTCGTATTTCGCAATGGAATTTTTATAGTGTTTCAGAATAATGCTGTACAAGTCATATCGCCTAAAATGACAACACTACATGCACTTCCACTTTGTTCTTCTTGCCCAAAAGCTTTACATTTTTACATGAATTTCACGACAGCATTTTTGTAAAGCATATTTGATGGGAGTTACATACCAGATGCTTGCAGTTTCAAAGAAAGTGAAAACCATAGAATGAGCACAAGAAACATTCAAGACGAAAATACCAGGAGTAGGTAGGACACATTAAATACCAATATTTTTGCTTCAATGTAAAATTTTATATCCTCGTTGCACTACCATGAAATTATATTCGAGATATAAATGTAAAGTAAAAAATAATCATTTTAAATTAATGTACGTACATGTAATGTATACAGTCCATATAGTTGCAATATAAATATTTCGTACAAATTATGTGTAAAATTGAAGTAATTTATATTTGTTTTGATGTAGCGTACTCTTACATGTATCATTGATATATCCGTCATACTACAGTACATGTAGATATTCAATATATTATTTGTATAGGAAAAGGTTTACCAAAAGAAACAAAACATATGGAGAATATGATGGTAAAATAAATGAGAAAAGTTAAAGCAATTGTAAATCAGATGAATAAAATATCAAGTATATAGATTAAGCTTACCTTCGAAGCTGTTTTTCGTGTAGAAATATATCATAGCATATGATCACTCCCAGCACAGTTACACCATGTTCTTTGGCCAACATAGCCATCAGTGCCAATATTAATGAGATATAAAAATATGGTGAGGCTATGAAAAAGCTTCGAGTTGGTTTATATTTTTCTTCAATATTCATGTTTCTGAAAAGCAACAAAATTAAAACATAACGATTAAACTTACGAATCATGCCTTAAATTATCCTTAAATCACAAAGAGAGCATTACAAATCACGACATAGTAAACGCACTTTTTGATATTATTTATAGCAAATTAACAATCAGTAAATTTAGACGTTGAAAAACTAGAGTATTAACAATCTTATATATGTTATATGGAATTCTTATAACCGCCTCAGGAAAATATTACAATTATAAAGTAAATGCAAAACATCTATAAAAAAAATAAGTTTATCGAATTATCCAACATTATGTTAATAGTTTTATATCATAATATGATTAAAATAAGACTTAAAAATTGGTTACCTTGGGGCAATAAACACACTATAATGCATTAAATAGCTTTTAATGGTTTTGATTAAAATGAAAATATCAAATGCATTGGAAACTTTAAATATACATTGCCAATCAAAAATAATATTCTTGACACAAACGTTCATATACATATGTTGTTACCCTTAAAGTAGTATAAAGTTAACAACAGTTATCACCAAATTGTATTTACAAAAAATGAATCAATCTTAACATTATAAATATTCTGGTCAATTTTTAAAAATGTTATTTTCTTGCAAATATGATTACGACAATTAATGTTAGTATTTAAAGCGTAATTTGTTCGCGTTTAAAGCCACTCGTAAATTCAACAAAACGCAATTCAACTTATATTAATAATAACTTATCAACTTATTATAAATTATAACATTAAATGTAGCGTTTTATTTTTAGCTTTATTTAAAATCAGTTTAAACTAATTTTTTTTTAAAATCACGCATCCTATGGCTCAAATAAAAAAAAATAATAAAAAAAAATATTGAAATACGATACGATTAAATAAATGTTATCTGCCTATTGTCATTGTGATTGATCAATTTCTTTTAAATTCAAATACTTGCTTTAGTTATTGCATATATAGTTATTTAGGACCCTGCTGCAATATACCAGGTGAAAAACAGCATAAAAGATAATCTGGTCTGTCAATCTTCATTAGTGATATAGTGCGCAGCGACCCGTGCACAAAATCAAATAATACAGCCGTAATTTACTCCTGGAATGACTTCTGGAATGCCCAATAAGCAAGACACGGACTGTAGGAGGTGTGAAGCTTAGGTCAGTGTCAAATGATCCAGAACCGTATCCCTTGACTATTCTGACTGTCAAGTAGAACGTCATGACATGCTCAGCATCCACATCAAGTATAGTTCCATTGTGGATGACCTACATCGTGGTGGCATTTTTATACGAGTCCATCCAATCTTGTATTCAATTGTATCTAAAAAGTAGTCTACTACATGCAATTGGCCAGTCCATCCTCATATTCTTCTGGTCAATGCCTAATCGATTTTCAATCTGTGTTTCCCAAACTCATCTTTTCTTTCTAGATTGTGCCATCCAAACCTTGCTGTCAATTTAACATTCCTCAGTTCACGGCCAATTTTAGATATCCTCTACTGCTTTATCCTTTTGCCTGCTTTGGCTTACTAAACATTGTAAAACAGCTATGCGAAAGATGGGATTTTTCCCTTCTATATTGATGGAATTTCCATCACATCAATCCAGAACAGGCGTAATAAATTCCATGCAACACAAGCAAATGATGTGGTTTCAAACACTACGTTATCGAAACTTGAACATACATGTACTATACGTAGGCGGAAACATGCAAAAAAACATTCAATGTTTGTCTGTTTGGTGGAACAAAATCCCTACTACATGTATATTATATACATGTGTAAAAGGGTCAAAAGGGCAGCAGTTTCTGTTTCGTATCTCATGAAACTGTCATACATACATGTACATGGAAGTTTCAGCACTTATTTACTTTGCAGATTTTGATGTAAATGGGCAGTTAGCCATCTTGTCATTTCTGCATGATTCTGACAGAATTCAGATTGAAACAATGCCATCCTTATTAATATTTGCCTTACTATCGATTTCCACATGTCAGTTGCACATATGTTGTACTGATAAATGATCGTCTGCTATTTAGCCCTGATTTAATTAGTTCACAATTCAAACATTAATCATTTTAAAATTAAATTGAAAAAATTTCAAGAGAAAAAAGGCTTATGCTGGCATCATATTAAGTGAATAAAATTACTTGATGGAATAAGTGTGTTATACGAACTGCAATTATTTATGCATCTATGGTAGCACAAATATCTATATCATATTCATAAAAATTAATGAGGCAATTGCGAAAAAAACGCTGCTGGTAGAACAAATTGCAGGATGGATTTTTGGTACATGCCCTACAGGAATCTACAAAAAAATGTGGCAGAAAAAAACAATACTCCAACATACATGTAAAGCATACTAGTGTTTTTTTCATGCCTTAATCAAAGAAAACTGCTTTTCTGTTTTATACACCCCTAAGTTTCATATGACACTTTGAGATTCAAGAAGAGAGGAAATTCAACTTCATACTACATGTATACTTTATATCCCTTCCCACGCTATGCTGAAAAAAAAAAAAACCGCCTAAAGGAATCATCGATTTGTGAGCATTGTTGTTTTCAGGTTCATTAATTCATGCTATCCAACGTATAGAGAGAAAATACAAAATGAGTACAGAAACTGTGAGCATGCCCTACGGTCCTCGCATTATCAAACGTGGTATGTATATACGAACAGATTAACAATAAAGCGCGTCGGTATAATCTACATGCTCATTCAGCCAAGTTCTGAACAAAATTTTAAGCTGCATAAATACTCAATAAGAATAATATTTACTACAAAATCCGCACGTCGTTCGCTGTATCTATTAACTCCAAAATATATGACGTTTATACTGTCTATGAGTGCTTGGATACAGTATATGGAGAGAAACATGAACTATAAGCTTTCCATTTTAAGCCGATTAGGAAAGGCAATAGCTCATTCAAGCTTTCAAGCTTTGTGGAGTTTATAAAACCTTTTTAAACAGTCGAGAAATATATTGACAGGGTGCAATTTTAAAAGTTGAAATGTGAATAAAATATTCATTTCAAAATTTCAGCTTATTTTTTTTCTCAGGCTTAGTCAGACTTGAGATCAAGATTATAAAACTAGAAAGCCTAGGGGTTTTTTATATACAGAATACTTCAATCAAATTGCGATATGATGTTGCATAGTTTCTATAACTATAATGGAACTTGAAATTGAAAAATAGAAACGTCAACCCATCAACCGTCAACTCATGAAACGATTCAGAATACCACTTTCTATAAGTGTTCTTTCTTTTAGCTATTTAACACAAAGTGTATTTAAATCCTAAATCAACATAATTTAACCAATAATTGTAACACCACCAATGATGACAGATGCATGAGTTTGCAATTGGATCCAAAGTGAATCAAAAGTTTTGCTAAGTCCTTACATTTTTAATACAAAGAAAACTATTCTTTGATTACTGCTAACATTCTTGTTAAACATCTTTTATAGTTACCATATTTAAAATTAATTTAGTTTTGTTTCTCTCCTTACCTTAAATATGCTGAAAAGGACAACAGTGACAAAGCACATGCCAGGACATCTGCTCGTCCTACAAGTCCAGTTACCTGAAATTTAAAATAGGAAAAATAGCGTTAATATGTATTTTAAACTAATGTATTAAATACGTTTTTTAAACTAAATTTATAATTATTGTCGATCGATGCACTTAAAATAAAGCACACAAAAAATTAACTGTTCATTCAACTTACAGCTTCAGTGTGTATAGGATGTGTAGCCATCATCAGACTGGCGATTAAGATGACATGACTGGGCCACAGCAAACAATGATGGCAAAGGTTGACAAATAATAGTACGACTAAAGCGTGCAACATGATGTTGCATAAATGGAATCCATATGTTTCCAGTCCGCTAAAGAAATAATTCCACCTAAAAATAAAAAGAATAAAAATTGTAAAAAAATGCCAATTCATGCTGCAGCAAGTGATTTTTACAATGTTGAGCTCAAGTATGCAAGACTGGACTAAAGAACTTTCGTGCTACCCGTTGCATGTATACATAAGAAATAAGAGCTGACGACAGAATTTGACCACAGGAAACAATTTAATGCATCAGGTGAACAGTTGTACGAAAACTAATCTGCTCTCACCAGCCATCAACTTGAATCCATTCACTCGAATCCATGGAGTAATGAAAGCTGATATGTAAGAATAAGTGACAAGGGAGTAGTGTGAATTGAGTTCCTGGATTGTCCTTACTCCTCATGTGTGACAATGTCACGAGGAACTTTTTTTTTCTGCTGGATCATTAAGACTTTGGTTGCCTTTCTGTAAGCTGTGGTTTGTCCTTGCTTGGACGCAATACTAAATCTTGCTAAGTCTTTTTTCCCACATGCATGCACACCATTATTTTACTCTAGGCAGCTTAATACTGCAACCTGGCATACTCTTCCTTAACCGCATCTTGCTTTTGGCCTTATCAAGAATCAATTGAGTTGCAGAACTGTCGCTGGTCACCGAAATATGACAAACAAGGTTACTTATTGAGAAGAAAAGTCCTGTGTTATATGAAACTGTCATGGCCGTGAATTTTCATATCGTTAGTTCTCATCTCATGACATATGACATTACATTGTTCATTATCAACTTCAGACCCAAAATTCGGTACTAAGATCAATATGACATTATCAAAAGAATTAATACCATGGTTGATACTTAAAATACCAAACGGAACATTATACGCTGGGTATAATCACAACTGATAACTAAAATAATTATCATTCTTTGTGCCAAGATTAATTTTAACACATCAGTACAATAAATTATTATATTTTTATTATAATTAAAAATAATGCATTATTTTACATGCAGTATTTTGATGCATTTTTCTCGTTTTCATAGTAAAAAAATGAATCCTTCTCCAGTAGAAAGCCATTCTCACTCAATTTTTAGAACATAATATAGAGCTGTCATTAAACACATGCATGTCGGATCACACGCATTATCGGATCACACGCCTTATCACATGCATGTCGGAAAGTTCATGTTGGTATTAGCTCGCTATCGATAGATAATGGCGCCAAAATATTTCATATGCTGGAAATATTGTATGTCCATATTGAAATGTCCTTGTAATGTCCATCTACAGTACTTGTCATCTAATGGCTTAATTCAGTAAGGATATAAATGATATTTTAAATATAAGTGTCATATGGGTTTTAGATTGAAACTTTTGATTGAAATACTCTATTGCCTACAAAGAATTAAATTTAAATGCAAATTTAATCTAATCTCATTTGCAATTACATACTTACTAATCTTAACGCCTTTTTATCGTAGTCACGAAGGCCGAGATGAGCCAATTTCCTATTTGACTGACACAACACAACATGTCTGACCACACATTATTACATGTGGAATTAAAGCTAATAGATAAAACGCCATTACAACATATTCATTCATGGCGCCACACTGCAGAAAATCACAAGCTCACAAAGCCTACTCAAGATTCCGTCAACTAATCGAAACGTTAATTATCTTAAGGTGGATAAGATTAGTAGCGTGAGCACCTTAATTATACATGTAATAAGGTATACAGTACAATATACAGATATAGTGCAATTTCATGTAAGATTTTCTAAAGTTGCTCCTTTTACAAATTTAAAAGAAGCTGACATGATAAAAGAGAAATTTCTTCAAGCGGTGGTGAATTGAAAGCTTGATGACCAATTCAGCCCCACTTTCGTTATGGGATTCCAAATTTAAAGTTAAGTGCCAACATCCCCAAGCATACATTATATACTCTAGTATATTGCGAATATTGCATTTTAACCTCTAAAGATAAACGCACAGTCTTTCAATGCCAGTTCAACCGACTTCGCCGGGGATGCTCTGTTCATGCATTTTTTAAATGCAAATTATCTCGCATGCTGCTGTGCATAAAAGCTTTCTAAGACACGTTACTACTCCAGGGACAGAAAAATGGATGGCATATTATGCATACTTAATGTAAAAAGCGAACAAAATATGTTTTTCAAGTGGCATTGAAGAAGATTTGACACTAAGTTATGGTAGTTTTCTCTTGAATAAGTTGTCGAGGCAACTTAAGCAAGCATAATTTTTATTTACTATTTCATTAATCATAATCTTGCTTAAACGTAAATACGAGGATAACGTTTTGTCAATGACCAATGAAAACACAACAAAATACAATACCATATCAACTGCAAAAATAAACGTTAGTTATACTATTTTTTAAAGTTTCAATTTTTTAAATTGCAACTGCATAATTATTACATTTTTAGCAGACATGTCACATTATGTTTATTATTAATATTAATTTGATTAAGATATATTACAATGTAGATTTGTACTTTGTGTATTTTGCAATAAAAATAGGTTGAATACTTTCTGAACATCACATAAAATATCTTGATTATTAAAAGGAAAATCTACATGTGAATATATTCCATTCAAATTTGCTTATACATTAACTAAACTTGCACTTTTAAAAACCTTTCTCAACCTCAGCTATAAATGCAGACAACAAACAAACAACATTTATGGCTACATCTTTTACTGTAATTATTGTCTATTTTTACTATTGCAGATATTATATTGGTGACAGCCCATACAATAATTTATTACCTGTTTAAATGATAAATGTTTTCTCAAACTGAACGACATAACAGCAAGTGTTCAGGAAAAGTAGTCATTGGAAAATAGACAAGACTGTTAGGAAAGCTTAGCAATGGCAATAAGTATCGGCATAGTTGAAATCTGCTTGACAGTAACTAATTCGTCTTGCATGCAGTTGTATAAAATATATACACGAGGCACCTTTACAAAAAAGCGAAACTTATATGGCGCATATATACACGTACATGTATGTCAGAAAGCAAAGCGTTCATTTTGATGATATAAAGCTGAGAATAAAATAGTATTTATGGAGGTGGAATATATATATTAGAAACATTTATACGTAAAATTACTCGTGGCAAATAACTTCAGTCCTGGCTGTCTGTCAATTAAGGTTACCTTTCATAGAAAAGTGACAAATATGCATGTACCTGGATATAGGAAATAAAGTATTCTGACAGCTGATTTTTGAATTATTTATAAATTTGATATTAATTTCTAAAACTGGATTTGAATTTCTGAGAAAACGACAGCTGCTTAAAGTTAATTTAAACTTTTGTTTGCAGATAACCAACATGATAATATTTGAATTATTTTTACTTGTGGTTATTTCATTCATATTGCCTGGCATACCTTAAATTATAAAAAAATTATTGACATATCTTTCTTTTTATTTGGCGAAATATTATTTACGCATTAATTATTATACTACTTCTAGCCCTAGATTCTTTTCTACAGTTTTTCTGTGACATAAAAGGTTCATTAAAAGAACTGAGATAAACAATGCATCTTTTTAAAAAACCAGATGATTATTATGAGTAAATGTATTTAACAGGGCACAATGTCAACAATATAATCTTAGAAATATAATATCAGTGTCTGATCACAGCAGGAGAGTTAATTAGCAACGAGAACAGTTGAATCACATCCATAATGCACTGGAGCACAACTATACTGTACTGTATATAAAGGATGGATATTCATTAATTATAATGAGCGAATACAATTAATGTAGCTATAGCAACTATCGATTTTTTATTATGTTAGAAATCAATGGCACAAATGAATCAGGAAGATTAACATTTTTTTTATTTTTGGAAAATTGAATGAGCTTAATTAAATGCATGCACATTGTATTAATTTAATCTTGCAATGCTTTATCATTTACAGATAATAAGAGATCATTTCCTGAGAATCGCTGTTACAATTATAACGATCGAGTGACAAAGCATTCAATGAAAGTATGTAATGAAGATGATTTTCCCTTCAGCTAATAATAAAATAGAAATTGAAATAAGAAGCTTAACCTGTGCAAATGAGTATCGAACCACAAAGTACACTATTCTTTACCTAGCAAACAACAATTGGAAAATACTTAGCACTGAAATTAAATAGCGCGAGTCATTTCAATAATCAGAAATGGATTGCATATGGCAATTATTAGCTCACTACTGGGATACGTCGAATTTTTTGTGAAGATTTTAGATACAAGAACAAGTTTTGCTCATTTTGTACCTATTATACCTAATGTCTAGCCTAATGGTATATATTACTACTGGAATAATTCTTAGATAATTCTCTTTTTCCGGCAGCACGTTTCATTTAATAGCCAAAATCAAGCTTGTGCCATAGTCAAACATTAGGAGTCTGTGCAGAATCCTTCTGTTATTACTTAATGATGGCCATCCTGAAGGATGCAGGAAAATTGACCTCATGAATTTCGGATTGCAAGTCCTGCAAGCTTATAAAGAACAGCTGGATTACCTTAATTACCAATTGAGCCCACTAAAACCTTCATATCTTGCACCATATATTTAATGTTAAACTTTAAGTTCGTAAATTGAATGATGATGGTCATTCGGCCAAATATATAATTTGCTTTACAATGTATTTATGAGAGAATGCTTTTCCGGCACAAAATTCCTATTGATAAGCGTCTAGCTTCCTTTAAAAACAATTTTTGAATAACATTCAAGCGTTAATCTAATTTGAATTGAACATCTGTGATTAAGATTTTTGTTGTCGTGCTAGTTAAAATAAATGCCCAACAGATATTCCTATTTGCCAAGCTGCTCATTGGAATCTCCACTATGAATTCATTATAGCTCTGCAACTAATACTAATGACATGCTTTGCTTGAATGCAAGCATTGTTGTACAATCTAGACGTCAGATGGCAACAGCATCGAAAATCGATAAGGTAAAAAATAGTGCATCGAACCCACGCATGCCCTACGTCAAGCCAATTCCCGTTCAATCATTTGACATGACATTCTCCTCGATCGCATATGGTGATCGGCAGGCAACATTACAACCATCGTCCATGAAGTAATAGAACTTCCTACATCATTCTGAAACATTGCATTATAAATGATTTCGTTGGAAATGCATACATGCATGTACATGCACATATACATGTTAATTGTAAAAAAAATAATGACTTGATGTGCCAAATGTTAGACTGACACGTGTCAAAGAATTGATGTGTACATCGAGTGTACATAATGTATATGCAAGAGCCTTCATGGTGCAACTGACCGCTCATATACATTATGTTAGGCATCTTATTTTCTATACACGGAATCCAAAGTGTCGGCCATCGAGTTTCGGGTTTGGGGTCATCCACAATGGGCATTAAATGCCACCATAGTAAGATGATATAAAAGAGCAATTGTACAAACAGGTACACACAACAAGACTTTATATTCACGGCGACATTGACTAGCACTTTCTTTCTACAAGAGACACACTTCCATAATCGCAATTGAAAAATTTTGTCGCTCAGTTGCACAGAAAAGTTCTACAAATGACCTAATTTTATAAATAAGAAACACCAGAGATGAGATTACTTGGTGGCAATTTCATTGCCTGCATACGAGTCAAGGAACTATTCCTACTAAATGCACCAAATTCAACATTACTGTGCTATTAGGTAAAAAAGAAATTCTCTAAACAATAATCTACTTTAAACACATTTCAGAGTGAATAAAGATAAAGAATGACGTTTGTTTTCATCATTTCGTATAAACAAGACTTGAAAATTGCTGCACCTTTTACAAGTAGTTAGTGTTGAGATATATACATGTAGTTGAAACAAAAGGTTCTCAAAAATAAATGCAAGCCACTCATTATTTTAGTACATTTACGTGGAATATTCTGAGAAAGCTCAAGCTGGCAATATTATAAAATGACGTTTGCAATAAAAGAAAACACGTTGTTATAAATATTACAAATTACTGTACATTAAACACGCATATCAGCTAGTAGCTATAGTCAGTAAATTGAAAATTCGTGTACATGTAATGTAGATTTAAAAAATCAAATAAAAGTGGTCAATATTCGTCATGATGCATGACATTAAAATGTTAAAAAACTTTAGAATTTCGTGTTACAATCAAAAGTTTTTATATAGACTATAATATTGCGATATATATTGCGAAACAATAGAACAAATTTAAATTAGTAAAATATTTAAATGAGGCTAGAAATATGCAATTATATTTCAAAAAGTGTTACTCTAAATCTGTGTTTAGCAAATTTATGAAGACAATTCGTGTATATGTACTACAAAAACCAGCTACTCTGCATCTAAAAGCACACGTACTGAAATGTTATGGAGACGAGTGGGAGTTTATATACATGTAGCATGTCGACCTGGTCTCCACAGAAAATGGGCCTATGGCAAATTGCTCAATGTTTTGCAAAACTTTATATTCTAATCCATTTCCAATTGGATTTTGTTTTCCATGGGAAAAAAAGTATTGGCTTACAGTAGTAAAGTGTATTTTACATAAATTATGCTGTCTTATACATGTATATGGAAAAGATAGTTAGCTTACCCTGCTTTCCTTTTCTATGTGCTTGTCTTGGATATTGATTTAAAATTGATTTTATTTTTACTTGGTTCAACTAAGGTCGACTAAACATATCAGAACTTAAAAACTCCATGCATGAATAACAATTGCCATTTAAAATACGTACGAATGCAATTGCAGCCAACACTTATGCATGATGAATTGGAATAATACCAACTCAATTTTTGTTTGCAAATTATCAGACATCATCAAGTGAACAATGCTAAGAATGCTTAATTACAACCTAAACCATACAACATTAATGTAATCCGGTTAAAGTAAAGTTACATTACCAAGGCTTACTCTAATATGCTTAAATTTAAATAAGGGTTCACTATTCATTGCCCACTGTGTATATCAACAATAATGTTTTATTCTAGGTTCTAGCTCTTGGATAGCCCTCATTATAAACTCAGCATGAAATCAATACCACAAATCTGTAAGCTTGGTTTGCATATTAAGGGCGAAATGAGAGCTGCCTTTAACCATGCATTTTATTATTGACTACAAAAGTCAACAGCAGCTCGGAACAAACTTCCTTTCACATCATTATAAAGAGCAAATGCTTATGTTTTCTAAAAGCTGTAAAAAAAGGCATCCACATTCAAAACATGCATTCACAACGAATGCAAATCCGTAATCCCTTCGAGATTTCAATGCTATAAATAGAAACTCAGAAAGTTTCCATTTTCATAATATAAAAGGGGTCATGTGAAACCCCCAACGATTATGTCAACAGAATTTATATTCATGTATATACAATTTGGAGTAGAATTTCAAAAACAGGCCATTAATGAATTACAGGATCAGCTGCTGCATTGTTAGATAAAAAAGGCCTCTATATGAATATAACAAAAGTTTGTTTTGATAAAAATGAATATATTGGTAACGTTTCAACCTTTGCAATCAATTACATCAACTTTATACAATAAGCTGCTGCTGGGTAAACATGATCAAGAACTTAAGTATATTGAAGAACAAGATAATAGAACCAAATAGCACAGGATTGAAAATCAAAACCCAAGTCAAATAAAATTTGAAAATAAAAATTAGAAGAAAAATAAGAAAAAAAGTTAAGATCACTACTCAGCATATCAATTTACAAAAATAAAGTACACGTAATTGTAAACTGATTGTTAGCCATTGTGATATATATTGTGTGTATATAAATGTATTATAAATGAATCACAATGGCTAACAATCAGTTTACAATTACGTGTACTTTGTTTTTGTAATTGGAAACAAGGCACGTGCGTCAATTGTATTTTATTTCTACTGACGATATATCTTTGTATAAAGTTTTATTTTTATATGCACAAAATGCTTTTGGTATATTTTCGGATATGTTTGGCCATCTGTTAACACCATCTGTATGGAATGTCCAAACATCCCCCAAATGGATCAGACAACCTGCACGTAGAAATTGTTACAAAAGACCAACCTAATTAATATTGTAGCTGAGAGATTTACATTTACGTCATTAAAATGTTGATTTCAAGCTTTTTATAGTATGATTTGACTTATCTTAAATTTCAGCACATAAAATTATTTATAGGCAAGAAAACATTTTTATAGTATGACAATTTTCAGTCATTATTAAGTTAATTTGCTTCAAGAAACCGTTCCTGCAAATAATCTCCCACTATAGGACACTTTCTTTGCTTAGTTAACAAACACGTTAGCCATTAAATATGTTTCTTAAATACTTTTTGTATAATTGATATCATACAATTACACAAAGCTAACAATTAATAAAAACTATTATTTTCATGTATACGTTTCAATTATTTTGCTAGAATTTTTTTTAAATTGACAATTTATTTTTATTTTTCTTGTGAGAGAATAAGTAAAAGTATTATTACACAGCGATAACACCAGAAGAATGAGTCAATTCATCTCAAAGTTTAGTCAGGAGGCCAACCAGGAAATGTGGAAAAGACGATTTGCTCTAATAAGACTCGCGTATAAAAGCAGTGAAAAGCTGAAATCTGTTTCCCTAGAATCTAGCACGTCAACTTAAGCGGTCAGTATCAATAGAATTTAAATAAAAGTTTACGCATGACGTATATATTTGTTGTCAATATGTGCTCTCTAATACAAAACAAACAAAATGTCACCTACACGAGGCTACAGGATTAATGTGAACGAGCTATAGCTTTCAAAGAAATATCCCAATCTCATTTTGAGGAAAAATCGTAAGGAAAAAAAATGCTAAGCTGACGTAACTCCTGGATCAAATCAAAATAGCAGTTCAATATACATTGTTTGTTTTGAAAATTTTTATTCTGGCTAGAACTAGCTGTTCCATCTTTAAATTTGACAACCCATTCATAAGAAAACATATAGAGACCCAGCTTATCTTAAACCGAAGTAGTTGGATGATTTACATTGATCTAGATTGGTATGAATCGAGCTTTTGAATCAAAACCCTAGATTATTGAAATGGCGAGTTGACCACTGTTGTAAGTATTTGCTCATTAAACCACTGATTTGCCAAAGATGAACAATAGCTAAAAGCATTAGGCCTACTAATAAGTGACAAAATGGTGCGTGTATTCGATGGATGGGACAAAATATCGATTCAAAACAATCATTAAATGGCTACCGAGATGTATTAGAAAACAAACATTCGCAATTACTTCTATTCTATCTGATAACACTATTTGGTTTGTCTGAAAAAATTGGTACTTATCACCCTACGGTAATATGTAAAAATCAAAAATATGCAAAGTCAAATTTGGATGGCAGCAGATATGAAAGATAGATGTGTTAAGGGTTGAAAATAAAGCAATTCAAATTTAGGTAAAAAGATAAGACTATATATGTTGGTAGATTTATCTGCGAGCACCATATAACGCATTAACTTAGAATTATGACAATGCATAATCTCCATGCCATAAAAGACAAAATTTAATATGCCCTGATGAAAAACGTGTGCAATGCGCTTGACACATAAAACAACAGTGCTGCATTTTTTTAGATGGTGCACTTTGAAACGTAATTTAAGATGAGTTTGGATGCAGTTAAAAATCAAAATCAAGGAGGCGGAAGAACTGCTTTATATAAAACACGTGGTCGTGAAGATGAGATGAGCTTATTATTAACTCTGGATCAAACAACTATAAAATAGAACCTGGCATTATGGATCTAATGACAAAGTATTATTTTGATATCTTGATGGCTAGATATATAACATCACTATTTATCAGGCATGATAATGTAGTTATTCTCTTATGACCATGAACCCTTTAGGACACTCAAATTATCAAATAAAGGCCCCACTTCTAATTGCACCTACACTTGATTTTAGATGATATCCTGCTTTTATTACAATGATCTTTCAACTGCTTAGCCTAATAAATTTTAATTACATTGAATCAGTATAAGGCCTGCATGGCTGGAGCTTATCTGGTATAAAACTTGTATAAGCTGGAATTGGATTTTTATGATCTCAAATGATCTAAGACAGATTTGACTTATCTTAAATTTCAGCACATAAAATCATTTATAGGCAAGAAAACATTTTTATAGTATGACAATTTTCAGTCATTATTAAGTTAATTTGCTTCAAGAAACCGTTCCTGCAAATAATCTCCCACTATAGGATACTTTCTTTGCTTAGTTAACAAACACGTTAGCCATTAAATATGTTTCTCAAATACTTTTTGTATAATTGATATCATACAATTACACAAAGCTAACAATTATTAAAAACTATTATTTTCATGTATACGTTTCAATTATTTTGCTAGAATTTTTTTTAAATTGATAATTTATTTTTATTTTTCTTGTTAGAGAATAAGTAAAAGTATTATTACACAGCGATAACACCAGAAGAATGAGTCAATTCATCTCAAAGTTTAGTCAGGAGGCCAACCAGGAAATGTGGAAAAGACGATTTGCTCAAATAAGACTCGCGTATAAAAGCAGTGAAAAGCTGAAATCTAAACAATTTTTTTTCTGAGAGCCAATTTCAAATTAACTCAGACGGAAAAAGATAGCTACAGAGAAGAAACGTTAACTGGAACAGTAACAATAATGTCACGAGCTGGTGCACTAGTGGATTGACATTCGATTTTTTTTAATTTTGTGAAGCAAGAATCCATAAAATACACACTATAATGCAAAGTCAGAACCTTCATTTTTAAAAGTGGTATCCATTGAAAGATAGCGGCTGAATATAAAATATGATATGTTACGAATAATGGTAATTTAAGTACATCTATAAATTGAAATGTAAAAAAAAGTGGAATAAAAATTGTATTTTGATGCTATAAAAAAAATTCTCAAAACACAAATAAATACATTCAAACAAGTGAAATTTTAGCTAACAAAAATTCTCTTTTATTTGTAAATTAATTGTGTAAACTTAATTACTACTATTTCATTCTAAGATTAATATACACTAAAGAAAAAGTCACAATGGGTACATGCTCTGAAATATCTTACGATTTTTCAGAATTTATGGTGTTTCAAGTTGCTATTAAATGATATTTTGATTCCAAAAAGATACCTTTGAAGGTAATTGAAAGTACCTTTAAGGTGCATGTACCTAAAGTGGTACTTTGAAATGAATATACATATATGTACATGTATATAGCACAAAATGTGTTCATTATCATCTTTATTGGTACCAAATTAAAGGTGCTCTGAAACACATCAGAACATAAAGGTGTTTCACGATGCAAAATATGTGTTCTATTTGTGACAGTTTATTGTGTGTTACAAACATCTTTTATTCTTAGTGTGTATGCATTAAGAAAATAGAAGTTTTTAAAGCCACTTATTATTGTCTATCTTCTACTTCACTAACAGTACATAACAAAGTTAAAATGTATCTAACCATCGGTGTAGGCCTAATCAATCAGTGTCAGCGTACTAGATATAGCCTAAACAAAATTAACCTTTACAAAGATTTATACCAAAATGACACATAGACTATTATTGAAACGTTTTTGAAGCAAATGTTTTAAAGCAATAGTCATTTCCATGAATAGACCAAGATAAATGCCGCTAAAAGCAGGGCCTAGAAAATACAAATACATGTAGCAAGAAAATCCATTCATTGATCTCCATGTCAAAAACTCTCAACCTCGCACGCACCCAAACTCTGCAAATTCAAAGCCTTTCACTCATTGTTTCATTTCGAATTGGAATCTAGCAGCTTGCTATGGTGACCTCAAGTAAACAATTTGTTAAGTGCTCAGCGTATTATTCTCCAGAACACTTAAAGAGGTCAACTAGAGTCAACTCAATCTCGTTTAATCCGAGAAAGAATATTGAACAAGTATTCGTCTTCCTGCAATTACTTGATTTGACGTGTACAAAATCATGCTAAAAGAAAATCCAATTATTAAAGAATTGATGTGCTTAGATCAATTTCAAGAGGTTATTCGGTTCACCATGATAAAGCAATTCCTTCAAAAAATTTTGACCCCGGAATAATTTGCCCTGAAACGTAAATTTGCATCTGTTATATTTGAAGATCATCATGAAACATGGGATAAGATTAATTGTCATTATCAAATATTAAAATTCTAATTAATAAATGTTTAACTTTTCAAATGCCTTAGCCCAATTGCGATATTCAAGTTTGTCGAAATTGTTTTCTTTGCAATTCAACCATTTGCTTAATTATATATTTGGTTAATAAATACAGTCCTCAAAATCCGTATAATCATCATCAAAATATATTTTTCCAGTATTTTTATCAAAAAAAAAAAAAAAAAAAAAAAAAAAAAAAAAAAAAAATCATTCTATGAGAGATTTAGCCAAACAAAAATCTCTTATCCACAAATTAGCAAGTGTATTGATTGCACAGACACATGCTATCATTTCAACACTCGATCGATATTTCTCTGCCCTTTGACCCCGTTGTGACCAGCAAATATCACGCATACGGTAAATAAAATGTTTACAGCATGTTATGGTCTTATTTTTCATTTGCACAAGCAATAAGCTCACGCAAATTGCTTGCACCTTTATAGATATAGCAATGCCAATTAGATAAATATAGCAAACTTATGGTTTATGGATCATACATGCATGATCAAACCCAAAGGAGCAATACAATATGTGCATGGCAACATTATATATTACCAGCCATTGTATATCTAGGCAAATGAGATCACATTGTTGTATTTTGATGAAATTATTATTTTATCATTAGGCTCAATACCAAAATCAAATGGGCTAATTCGGACATCACCTCAAACACAATGTACATTTACATGCTGCGGAATTTGCAATATTGACGTTTAACGTTTTTAACGGTACTTTGCAGGACAAATAACCTGCAATTAATTGAAGTTTACACTCATTAGTTTAAACCATTTTGCACAATTAAACATAATAGCTACAGATATAAGCTTAATTTATTTTTCGGATAACGATAATTTGTGAATAATAAATCAATGTTTATCGTGGATTATATAGCTTACATAAAACACCTTAAAAATTAAGCATTATATATGCTTGTAGCTGACACAGTTAAAGTTTGTGAGCATTTCGTTATATATTTACCTTTAAAATTAATACAATTTGCATTTTTTTGTTTTTGGAGAATCCCCTGAGGACATGGTATAGTAATAAGTATACAGGAGGCGAGACAAAATATTAAATTTAAGAGGCAATGATCAATAGAATAAATTTTACATACTGTACATCATTGGAATAACCATTTACAAACCGTGTGTTAATGCTACTATGCGTTTGTTACTGTAAAGGCACAAATTCCCAAGGTGCTTCAGGTTTTTATCTTCGCCATATTTGCTTATAAGCATTTTAAATTTAAATTGCATAAATCACCGAAATTGTGCAATGCTTTCATTTATAGCAATAAATGTAAAAATCATAGGCTCTTTCATATTGTTTCAGGCTTTGCACATAACTTATCGCCGTAGTTATTTAGGACTATTAGCGACAAATTTATAAACTAATAATACTAAATGAGTTGTAAAATTGGTTGAAATTCTAATGCACATGAATAGAAAAAGGAAATGACCGAACACAACGTTTATTGATGTATGTGGACACTATACAGAAAAGAGCATAAGGGCATTGGATGACAGCTATAGTAGGAGGCATGGTACACTGACCACACTCTTTTATACTTAAATCTACATGAATGTCAGCAAAAATCTGCAAAGACACTGTACCGAAAAACGACCAAATTGTCCAAGCTTGAGTGAATGATGTCAACTAGGTCAGTCATATCATTTGTGTGGTGGAACACCACAATAGCAAAGGCGCATATGAAATTTACAGATTTCGCCCAGTACTACACTGTAATGAAGAGACAATTCTAAAAGAAAAAAAATTAACATGCCTATTTGAATAGTAGAAAATAGCTTTTATGCTGCAGTGCGCTACATATAATAAATTTATCTTTGCATTCTGTAATTTAGTTCTTATTTCATTAATATTAATGGCAAATTAAAATTACTAACTTTATTTATTAGCCTTAAAACATTGGCTTCAATCAAAGTACACGACAATGACACTAAAATCGTGTGTTAATTATATCTAGAATAATTGAATAATCTTTAATTGCATTTATTTATGAATTTATGAAACTTTGATATGAAAACAAGCTGGATTCTAGCTAGCTATTTGAAGGCAACAATTTGAAGATATCGTCAAAAAATTTTAAGAAAATGTTACAATTTGATAACTTCTATGAATTCATCCTCATACAAAATTAACAAAACCAATTCAACTTTATACGAAACACAAGTTAAAATTTTCAGATAAACATTTAAAAATAATGTCCAAAATTTATTTGTAGTTTAATATGTACTTCAAACACATTAGTGGTCACACAGTGTACATGATATATGCCTGTCTGTCTTAATAGCAATAATGTTTTTTTATCGGTTTTATATCTCTATCAAATTTTATCAACCTGAATAAACCTTAAACATCACCTTTAAGGGTAAGCCTTTAATTAATCAATTCTATGAAACTGTTGGAGAATATACTCGTAATGACTTCTGCTGATGAATGTTACCAAACCAAATTCAGAACTTAATGGGAAAAATGCTGGCTCTTCATAAGATTTAATGAAATCTCACGTAAGAGCCATTCACCGCTTAACAAATGCTGACTGTGGCAATTTTCCCTATAGGAAGGTTTTTTCAGCTTCATGTATAAAACATCAACAGAAAAAATAAATAAAAATCGTTTCTTGCTGACAAAGACTTAATTTAGCCACTAATACTTACAACTTAACTTTTTTTTCGTTCACGAAGATAAGGGGTGGGTTATGCGTAATGCAATATACCACTTAAGGATATTGTGAAAGAAAACGTTTTAATAAAAATTACTAAAAAAAATATTAATATGCACTAGATAAGCAAAATTAAGCTAAAGAATACATTCGTTTTGTAATATATTTTATTTTAAGCATACATGCATGTATATTAAATTAACGGGATATTCGGTATTTTTGTTAAAATCTCAGGATAGTTAAGAATTTTAAAATAAGATAGGTTTGAAAAAACGTTACTCTTAAAAGATTATGTGATCCACGTTAATAAGTTTATAATTATAACAATTTGAATTAGCACATCATCTTGGTTAAAATGAAGGGCAAGTACATGGTTGAAAATTACAGAAAATTAAAAATATTCTCAAATTAGTAACTAATTTTTAAATTATGTTTTCATAGAATTTAAGTATTACAGTATAAAAAATCCAAAAGTGTATTTTAAGCGCCCAATGTCACTGAATTATTCTCCAAAAGGAATGTTGCATATTTATATACATGTATGTTTTTTTATTATACTAAGATTAATTGGAGAACTAGTGTTTGGAGGGCGAGGGATGAATAAAAAGCTGGTTGCATTTATTTTGTTGATGATAGAACAAAATAAACATTGGAAATGCATTAAGCAAATTAAGGAATTTAATTATCCGTTTTTTACTGAACAGTGCATAAGTGAGCAATACCGCATAAAACAAATATATACTCCCTATCAAACCAAAAAAAGTAATTTCATTTTTTTGGCTGAAAATCTAGACTAATTAAATAACTACTTGTATATTTTATTATTAAGCGTAAAAATAGGATTTCTATATGAATGTGGTACATTTTTTTAATAAGTTGACCAAATATCATGTTATATTATACAGGATTTAATTATGAGGCCACAATTTTTGTGGTAAAATCGTTTCTAATAATCGTCTTATTCATTTTCCCATAGGTCTTTTCAGTAATCCAATACTCATGTACGTAATATACGGTTAATACGCTATCTTGTCTGTCCATGTTCATAAGGTTTATTAGGTACCGGTATAGAAAAGAATAGCAAGAACACTATCATCACCTTTTAGAGTCTTGATATGGTCTACAAACTTTCGAAACATTAGGTTAAAACGTCTTAAAAAACAGTTATTTTAGACAAAAGTTTTACAAAATAGTATTCACGTATTGATCCAACTGAAACATTCATTTGGTTGCCTTTAAGTTGATAGTAAAAAAAATAAAAAAATGTAAGTACCGGTATCATATTTCCGTTTTTCAACTTATAATATAATAAATTTTGACATTTTAGGTGTATGCCCTTCATTAAATGTGTCACATTAAGTTGTCATGCTTTTTAATCCACCCTAAAATTCAGTTTTTCATACGTACATCGTAATGAGCAGCCATTATAGTATTCATACAGCCGATATGCAAGAATTATGAAATATTAGTGAACCATAAAAAGAAACCGGAAATGCATTTGCATTTATTATTCAATCTAACAAATTTCCATACATGTCGACTTTATTCGCGCCTTGCTTGCAATTTATATTAATAATTTGGTTGACAGTGCTAATTGTTTATGTTGAATTACGTTTCGAGCTTAAGCCTCAAAAGCCAGTTTTTTGTTTAGGTAACAAAAGAATGTCACATAATTCATCGTCCTATTGATTTTATCAGCAAACGTGTTATACGTTAAATGTCAGCAATTTAAAGTATAGCATCCTCAGAGCAATCAACAATGACGGATTGCAAAAGAGCACTAACTATTGACAAAAAATTAATATTTTTTTTAACTCTTTCGCATTCTGCAATTTGGATTGTATGGGCTTGTAACCTCGAGCAGAAACCATCTATAAAAGTTCAAGCAATTTAAATTTACTTAGAAAGATGCTGTCTTGTAATAACCATGCATGGTAATAACTTCAAAAAATGCAATATAGCCGCAATCTTTCGTACTAAATCTAAAATTTCGTTTGTTTGGCGAATAGGTTTAATAGTAAATCTGCATTTCTGCACGCAGTCAACGTTGGCTTCTTTATTGCATTCCTAAATTAGGATATAAATTATAAAAGCCTCAAGACACAATGGGAAGCAAATGCACGATGCAAACAATAGTTTTTTATTCAAAATCATTCTATTAGCGACAAGCCTGGCACTATTTCTTGCCAACAGCGTCAATAATAGAGCATGCCTAAAATGAAAAAAAAGATAATTGTATAAAAAATGGCAATAAAACGAGAAAAACATTGTTGAGCTAGCTAGCATGCAATTTATGTATAGTAAACTTAGTGAAAAAAACAGGAAAATTTTATTCTGTTCATAAGTATAAACAATTTAAATATAGTTGCGGATTCTAAAGTTGTTTATGTATTTACTGTACATGTAGGAAGTTTTAAAGCAAATTAACTTAATTTAGACGAAAAATATTTTTGGCTTATTTGTTTCAAGTGTATAGTCTATTGTCCTTTAAAAACACTACATGTATGTTAGCCTTTTTCTTTGTACATTTCTACATCTGTTTAAAACAATTGTTTTTCTTATGTTCTTCAACTTGATTACCAATTAGTCTAACAGTCATGAAGAACAATCCGGAAGTATAAAACGAGCTATCTAATAAGAATATACGAGAGAATCTGCTACTACAGTAAAAGTTAAATAATACTCAGTAGGGCCATATCAAAAGTTTTAAACTCTTATTTTCGTTTTGTGCGCAGTGTTTCCCAAACCATTTATTCGTTGCGTTAATTTGGTTTATACACTTTAAAATAACCAAAGCATTCTTTCCAAGCCAACAGTATATATAGCCATATACTATAAATCGCAAAAAAACGTATGAACTAAACACATGTTAATGTGCCAAAATGTTGTTTATTCTGCTTGATCTGTATTCAAAAACTACATTACTACCTTGGCAGACCTTTACATCTAAGCCTAAGCTATTAATAATTGTTCCATGACAAAAGCTGATTTTCATTGACGTCACAGAAGACGCCATCATAAAATCAATGAAAGTCTCGCCGAAAAAGTCTGAAAAGTAAATGCTTTAATGCAGTCCTCCGAGTTAGCTTTTCAGACGCATATTCGGTAGGGTTTTCCATATCGACAAAGCATTTCTTATTTCATGTAAAGCAGCAGCCCAGGTAATTCAGCATCTTCAAGTATTTCCTTTATTTGGCTAAGGAAACCATTGTGCGATTGCATGTGAGAACGATTCTAACATTGTACAATAATCGGCACCACGTAACCCAGCAACGTCGCTAATGGATTTGCCCCATGCATATAATATGCAAATAGCTAACAATGCCACAATTGTATGTTAGAAAATGTAAGATTTGTAAGGAAACTAAACAGTGCAGTTTGTTTGACTTGATTACAACGAATGAATTAGTATACATATAGATAAAGTTGTACATGTGCATAAAGATAGCATACTAACTATAATAATAGTGATTATTGAATCCTACTCTAGATCGAAAATTCCTAAGCACGAAAACCAATACTAATGAGATTATCGAATATCCTATAACTAATGGAATAGTTCTACTACACGATGTTATGGTGATACAATTTACCACGAATCACATACAGTAGAAACTCCATAAGTTGACCACCTAAGGGACTGTAACTAAGTGGTCCAAGCATGTTATGGAGATGGTCAACTTAGGGAATTTTCATAAAATATTTAGTACAATACGTATTAGAAAATACATGTACAATATGTACATGTATTTACATGTACATACATGTACTAGTACAATAGTAGAAACAATTTACATGTAGTAAACTTTTTTAGTATTTTTTAAGGAAACAATTAGAAAAACTTACTCATTTTTATTTTTACCAAAGGTACAGCACATTTTTACAATTTTTGAAAGAAAAATTCAATTTTCGATTGAGTCCTCAATTTGTTCGCTACGTAACTGCAAAAAGCACCTTCACAGTTTACAAGTCCATTAAGCATTAAGTTTTACATGTGAGAATACTGGTTGTTTAGACATTTAAGCCCACTCCCCTGAAATGAATGCATTCAAAGGGCTAGGCATCGGGTGTTATGACAATTAGAGCATTGTCCTGGGGGAGAGTTGCTAAACAAGCATAGGAAAAAAAATTCAAGATATATCAAGAGATGCCTAGCCCTTTGAATGCATTCATTTTAGGGGAGTGCACAGGCTAAATTTTGCTGCAGAAAAATACCCAAGCATGCTTAATGGACTTGTAAACTGTGAAGGTGCTTTTTGCAGTTACGTATAGTGAACAAAATGAGGACTCAATCGAAAATTGAATTTCTTTCAAAAATTGTAAAAATGTGCTGTACCTTTGGTAAAAATAAAAATGAGTAAGTTTTTCTAATTGTTTCCTTAAAAAATACTAAAAACGTTTACTAAATTGTTTCTACTATTGTACTAGTACATGTATGTACATGTAAATACATGTATTTTCTAATACGTATTGTACTAAATATTTTCTGAAAATTTCCTAAGTTGACATCTCTATATGTTGACCACTTAGTTACAGTCCCTTAGGTGGTCAACTTATGGAGGTTCTACTGTGTATATTATTTGATCATATACATGTATATACATGTATATGATCAAATAACAATAATAGTTTGTATGTCTATAGAAAAATCCCATTTCATATATGCTGAATAGAAATATATATGAATTATATGAATAAATTATCGTCATTTATACTGAGCTTTATTAAGTATGTAAAAGATGAGCTAGATATTTTTTTTGAAAATCAAATTTTGCAACCCTCTGTAGAAATATTATACAAATTAAACTGGATGATTGGCATCTAAGCTTTCAAATCATTTTTTTTTATTCTTTGGAATTTTGATGAGTTGAAAATCTTAAGTTATTTTTCTATACATACAAATTTGAACAATTGAATTGGAGATGCAAAAATCAAATATTAAAACTTATTTTTTACGGTTTTTTAATGACTTGCTTTTACGATGTTTTATGTTATTTGTACAGTCACTATTCGCTAATCTATACAACAATAGCTCACGAGTTTAGTACCTAACGAATTACAATATTTCATCTAATTCACATTTAAAATGCATTTAAATTACCTTACTCATTCAGATATGCTTATTGCCAAATAATCTCACATGCTGCAAAGTCATGTTTCAATTCATAATTCATCAACTTTGTTCAAAGCATTTTTGATGCTATTTTATAGTTTGCATGTCGATAAAATCAAGTGGGAGTCGAATATTGTATAATGCAATTACCCCCTTGGAAGGCAACTATAACTATCATTAATCTACAATGCAAATAAAAAATTGCATTTGAGATGATTGCAATTTTGCTTCAGTATATCCATTCTTGCTATTTTTCATTAAAAAAGTATACCATATAGTATTCAAAAGTTTGTGTGCAATTATAATTATACAAGGTGTCCACAATGCGATCATTCTATTGAAATCCAGGATCGATGCAGACTATATTAATACCAATTATTGAGAATATTTTGTGCACGACTATTTCAAGTTCAACTATCCAGAATTTACCAAACGTATTTGTCATTTTCATATGTTTAACTTAATTTCTGGACGTACAATTTCACTTAATTATAGCCCAAAAATGTGGCTTTAAGCAAAATTCGCTAATAAGGTTAAAATTTCACTTAATTATAGCATTCGCTAATAAGGTTATAAAATTTCTAGTTGAGATTAAAGGTGTGATCAGTATAATGATTTCAGGCTGCATATGTTTATTTCCGTCAATGATGGCATAGAAGTTCTTCCGATTCATGCTTATAGCAATGGATTTTCATTATGGTACTGGTAATTCAATATTGGACAATTAATTTGATGCCAACTGGCCCGTATACATTGAATGCAAATTCTAGCTTGAAAAAAAATCATTAAATTTAATTTTCCTTTTAGACTAATTTTATGTTAGTCTTTTAGTGGCAAATGCAAAGTAAGTTCATTTTATATGAATAAAGTTAATGTTAATGGGCAGTATATAGTGCAGATATAAAGGAATACATAAAACTCAGTCAACATCAAAGAGCAAAAAGCATATAAGTTCAAGATGCAATTTCAGCTTGCTTTTAAGTAATCAATACAATTTATACGAAATGCTTATATATCTAGTAATAAAAAAAATACACCGAAATGCGAAAAAGTAAAATTCAGTTATTGCTCCAGAATCTCTCAGAACTCCAGAACTCAGTTTAAAGCTAGGAAACATTATATGATGTGTATATTAAAATTAAGATATAGTTTACGAACTGGTTAAGATATCAAATATAGAAATTTACTTGGATTATAATCTAGGAAATGCTTAATTCATATTAATATGTATTGTTAGTACTAGGCTATAATAAAAATGATAATCTCGACACTGTCCCACAGTCACAAAAATGCATTATTCAAAATTCTAGCATAATCAAGTTCCACATAGGAATCTATAAACATATATAAAATTTATTGAAAGTTGGCTTCCCAAGCATGAGTACTTGCTCAAAGCCAACTCGATTCTCGCATGGGATGCATGAATAAAAGAGTAGAGCATCTTTCATGAATGAATCATAAAATGTATGCATTTTTGATCCACATAGAGAAGCAACTGCAATCTGGAGTAGGAAGTCAAGAGTCAGTATGACGAATACATTTTCCACGATATCAAAATGCATTTCTGTTAAAGAATTATAATTGAATTTTAATCGAATACTAGGGCCTACATGTATATTACTCACCAAAGTTTTTGAACTGTAAGCAAGTTGCAAACTAAACCCTGAAGGCTCACAGATCAGACTGTTGTAATCACACTTACGAACAATCTAATTAATCATGCAGTCACGCACAACCTCCATCAAGTCATGTCACTTGAAGACCAACAACTCGATGGTAGTGTAACGTGTATTTAATTTACATTTGTGAATAGCTTAAAGGATTGTTTAAACTTACGTGTAATTACAAATTCATTAACATGGAAAACTTTTAGGAGATTACCTAAAGCACAATTAGTTTCCATCCTATAGTTATCCACAATGGAAGCTGGTATTAATTGGCTCTGACTGGCAGTACCACTGAGACAGTTCGATGCACTGACACTTGACAAGCTTAAAAACCATAAAGTAAATGGGCGCGTAATCCCCCAAAAAAGATGGAATCAAATTAGCCAAATTGCAATTACATACTTGGATAAGTAATTGCATTGATTTGCTAACATCGAAATGCGCAATTACGGATTAAAGCTAAGTTTAATCCAAAGTGATACTGATTTCGAATTTCCAAGCTTCAGTAATGCACTTGTAGTCTCTATAATGCAGACGAATCCCGTATACTTTAGAAATTTTTACTAAGGAAACAGCTGGATTACCAAAGAAAATGTTCTGCAGCAAGATTATTCAGGGTGTTCTAAATGTAATTATTCAAAATCTAAAGCCAGATACAACCATCTGTATTGCTTCTGAAGAGATAACTGATGGCGAAAATGATCCATTAAATCGTAGAAAGACTAGTAAAACTATTCAAGTTAACTTCTTGTAACGAACAAGCATGTTCATTACTTAGGACTTACTTTTTTTAGGACTGCGTTTTTTAAATCCTAATTAAAGCAATTTAACCATGTCTTCAACAAGCGAAATAAATGGTGGATATGCAAAGATTTTGCTAGCTACATATATGGTTGCAGTTGCAGTCCAAATAAAGGACTTACTTTTGTCATATCTTAGTGATGTGATAATTGAGAATAATCGTATAAAAATCATTACTGCTATCATATGCTATCTGCTATCTTAAATGTGTGGACTTAAATGTCCGTGTGTACTCGTTGAATGTTTCAATAAATAAATAAATATCTCCCAAAAATTTTGAATCTGTTTCAAAGGTACAGCCATTGACAAAATTATTAGGGGCCCTTGATTTTTTTAAATATTTTAAAATGAAATACGTATAGGCTTTATCCATATTTGAGAATAAATTTTACTAACGATCTTGTAGAAAGATTTAACCAATTGAAATGCAATGATCATGAGATTTTTTACGAAAGTTGTGGAATAATCAAAAACCTAAGAAATTCTTATTTTGACTTTAGCCAATTAAATTGTAAATATATACATGTATATTGCTCGCTTCATTGATAATACTTTTAAAACAAGTGTAACTTATTTTAGATATTATATGAAACGTATTTAATTGGTAAATATCAGCGCAAAAATAAATTAACTATATGCACATCTTCTGTAAATTCACTAAGTGTGTGCGTACAGTACAAAGTGGTTCGCAACTACATGTACTATAGAAGTATATATAATATAATTCCTATTACATTTTGCTTGGATGTACTGGTATTGCTTTTCTCTTTCTCTAGGAACTTATCAAATTAGTTATGAATGCACTTTTTATTAGGAAATAAACATCGAATAAAGCCCAGGAATTCTCGCAAATAGTGCATATTGCAGAGCAGCTGTAATTTGTTTTTTTAAGTAATTTCCAAGTTGAGTATTCCACGGTTTGCCTTAAATTAAGTGATCAGTCGAGCATTATTGATGGTGTTTTTCACGTTGACGTGTTTACGGGTTTCCACTCGGAAGTAAATGCATCATCCACTCTAGCTTCCCGTGTAGTAATTGCTTTTTTCATTTGCCTATTTCGACACATTCTTCACTCAATGCTACTACTGAACTAGGATTCTTTTTTCACGCATCCTATGAATATCCAGCGTGTCTACCAACATTATGCAAAGCCAGATAGGAACTATGTTGGCAAACGAGCAAAACCATTTATCTGCTGCTTTGTCAGTTGCAACTCCACGTGCCAACAATGCCCAAAGCCCATCAAGCCAATCATTAAAATGGATCCCGAAGTAATTAAACCTTGCCAGTCACAAAAGCGAGGTCTTTTTTATCTTGTAAAAAAGAGACATGATACCGCTGGGCATTAAATTAGCTAAGACGTTAATGTCTGTCTCTATATATAAAAAAAGATTCTCGTTAAATTATGCAACAAATTAAACGATCCCCGTTTTAGCCTGTATTGTATAATGGCTGCTCGTAATTTACCCAAAACGCCAGGGTGCTTGCATTTTCTTAAATACAAAGCTTCAACTAATTACCACCTTATAAATAAGCGAACAGAAGATAACATGACACTGAGTAACAATATGAATTGTAATAGGTACAGTGCTTTTCATTAAACCTCAAGCTATTGTCCAGCTATTTAATATAATTTAAACGACGTACATAATAAAGATTAATTTTTTTACTTCGAACATTTTTTGCTTTTTATTGATTTATTAAAACAAAATTGCTTGTACAATGATGACATGTTTGCAAACCTCTGCATCATCACTAGGGACGCTTTTCAAAAATAATCACTAATACCATCTTGGGTTCTTCTCCATAATTACATGTATAATTCCCAGAACTAATCTAGTACATATAAGAACGTTTTTATAATGGCCCGTCAAATTCTCTGATTTCCATTAATCATTCCCAGCATATTTAATCTTCCATCTAATATCACACGGGTCCCATTAAAGGGCTTACAGTATCCAAGTGTTTGAAGAATGAGCTTTCACAAAATAAAAAAACGACATGGACATTCGTACTTTTATAAATCTACAATGGGCGTTGACCTGTTCTGTTTCTTTAATAAGTTCCTTAATTTAATTTGACATTATAAGGGCGAGGATTTTGTAATTATTTGAATAGATGAATGTAGGGTCGAAGTAAACATTAGCCGGCTATTGCTATTTTCTAATCTCTAATGCAGGCCTCAACATGAGCAATTAGACCTCGTGGTGTTAGCATTCGTTTTCTAGGGTAGGGATTCTTGCCTAACCTAACCTAACCTAGCCTAACCTAACCTAACCTAAGCACAGCCGGCTAAAGTTGACTTTTACCGAATGTATATACAGACCATTTACCTTAAAATTGCGTCACGGGTAAACTACCTATTATACGAAAATTTATAGATGACTATTCTTTTAATTTCGTATAATTAATTATAACTATAGTATACATGCTGAAAAGCTTTTTTAATCAAGTGATAAACATGATGTTTTGCCTATACAATCTACAACGTGTGTTTAAAGGTTAAATGGTTAAATGTAGCCAAATCATTGCAAACATTTTTTAGGTCATGCTCAGACAATACAATGGACATCAATCCTATATGATAAACCATATTATAAAGCAATTTTACAACTTCCATCATTTCTAACAAAACCTTGCATTAATAGAATTGAAATTCAGGCTAATTCAAGCCCAAAGTGGAAATGCACTGCTCTGTGCTCTCGGCCTATACATGTATATTTTAATGCAGTTTAAAGCACTATTTAATAAATGCAAAGCTGAATGCCTGCATGAAATGTGGACAGAAAAGCATTCTTTGGTTTGCGGTTATCCCCAATGTAATTCCATTCTCAATTAAATACCGGCAACAAACGTTTTCATTCCGAATATGGTAGCATGCATGGTTCACAAAGTCCTGCTTAGCACATTGTACATGCCATTATAAATTGAATGGCTTCTCATGTATATAATTAAATACGGTCTAACTAACAGTTAGCTAGAAAATTTCCTAATTCACAAATTAAGGTTACATGTGAATAGAAGATAAGAACATTTGAAAATTTCCATTTAATGATAAGTCATTCAATTTTTATGTTTAAGTTCATTGAAATATGATCGATTTCTATAAATTGGGTTGGAGAAAACAAAAATGCATAGTACAAAAGCCGTACGGTAGTTGAGTTTATAATAGACGCTTTAATTATATAAAAGCTAATTCGAGAATGCAATTAAATGTAATTAATTTTTTACGCGTAACTGCAAATACATTTTATTAGGAGAATCCAATTAAATATGCATTCCATTTAACTACTTAAAATCGACTTTCTTCTGATTATCAAGAAATAAGATGAAAAACTCCGGTTCTCCAGTCAATGCTCACGAGAAATTGGATGACAGTGAAATCGTGCACCACTAAATATTTATCGTCATCACGTCTATAAGTAATTTTGATTTGGAATTGGCTTTTGCGTAAGTAACTGTAATCACTTTTCCTGACAACATAAAATGTGAGCTATTGCAACAGCCTAAGAAGCTAGACCATTCGGAGAATTCTGTTTCCCCACAGCCATTAAAGCAAATGACAGACTTCAGTAAAGAAAATCTAGATTGTTGATACTTCTCTCCTAAAGTCCTTTTCATGCATTACTATTTCATTTAGAAGTTATTCCCCAGGGCTTGCACTATCTACTGCAATTTAACAAGGTTTTAAGAGGTTAATTAGGTAGGAGGGCGTAACGATTTCAAATATTTAGTTTAGCGGAAAATCACTTTTATATTAATGCCAAGAAAGATTAATGACAAACAACCAAACATGTAGGAATATTTCTGTATATTTATATCGATGTGGTATTTCAATTTATACCAATAAAAAATAAAAACTCACCAATTCAAAATGGGAATTGCAATATCGATAGGTATCATTATCCATATTTTCCAGTTAAAAATGGCTTACCTGCAATAAAAAATAATGAATAGATAAGCTACTCGTATACACGTATTTATAATTTTTGTTTGGCAATTAAAAAGGCATATATTATAGAAATTTAATTTGAAAATGAATGTTATGAAAAATAGTTTCTATTGTACGTGAAACCATAACAAAACTTTTACGAGAACGAAGTCAAAATAAGGCTGAAGTTGATTCATGCAAAATATGACAGTTATAAGAAATCATATGGATCTGGACATAGATAGGAAAAATAGCTGATGAAGACTAGCTATTGTTGATAACTTGGCACTTACAATGCAATTTATTTATCTTGGGAATACTGACTTAATTGAAGAACTTTTGGAACATAAAACAAGAATTAAATCTAAAAACAATATCTGAATGATAATTTCACAATTTAATGCCCTACCACGTGATGTTGAATAATTGTGAAAAAATGTGAAATTAAATAACAGATATGAACCATATTTGAGAACTTTATCCTTGAAAATACGATATATCATCCTTAACGTTATTCAAAATGAAAGAATTACAAAGCATTTCTCAAATTTAAATTTTATGATATTAGTTGACATTATAGAATTATTATTCGAATCCTTTAGTTACAAATTGAATTGCAAGGATGAGGTGTTAATACGCATTAATTTTTTTAATATTTATGATACAACTGCAATAAGACAAGATGTCTTTTTACTTCAAACAAATCAAATCAAGACGCCCGGGTATATCTAACACCTGATTCACACCAACGTTGATGTAGATAAACTGATGTGGATCAAGAAAACTTTTGCGTGTTAATTCACACCGCAGAACTCAGTTAAACTGGTCACATTCTTATGTCAACTAATATCATAAAATTAAAATTTAAGCAATGTTAGAGTACATACATGTACGAGCATCACATACACAATTCGTATGAACAGTACCAAAACGTATACATACGAGTAAATAATTGAAAAATATAAAACTACGTAATCAATTAAAGAATCGTAAAAAAGTGAAATGCCTAATTTGAATCATGGGATGTAAAAACTATACTTGCAGCATATATTTGTAAAACACTCATTACTTTTTATTTACTTGTGCAGCGTTATTTTTTTTTATTTTGGTTTGTTGAAAATAATAGTGGTTGTCCTGATCCCATACGACTTAATTGTCTATGCCTATATGCTTTATATGGTTATCTTCGTAAATAAAAAGCATTTCGTAACTGGACAAAGAAATTCACAATATCATGGTGAACATGCAGCCACAACAATGAACTTTTCCGACTATTGAAGCACCCAAATAAAAACAAGCATATCTCTCGGGACATGATGAGAAAATGTGCCTCTATGTATGAAAAGAGATTAAATTAGGTATAGCCAGTACAAGGCTTAAAACGAGGCATGCAGCAATATGTAATTGAATCAACAGACCAAAAGCCAACAACGCACACTTACAAAAATACAATAAACTATGCTTATTCTGAGGACCAAAATAAATATTGGAGTTCAATGGAACGCTATATCATAAAGTGCTAGCACAATATAAGTTGGAATTACCAAAAATGAGATCGTGTAAAGTGCTGAGATGGAATAAACCTAAGTTTGATGAAGGAAATTTCCAATATCCCTAAATTGAAACCAACAAATATGGTCGATGAACAGAGATGCGATTATTAAATTAAATGTAAAAAGAGGATCCTTAGAATAATAGATAAGAAACGTGAAATACATAACACCAACTAAAATAAAAATGCTATTTACAAATTTTCATGAAGAAGTGATTATCAATGTTATTAATGTTTTCCACTCATAAATCCTCTAGATTTTATTTGATGTGGGATATATATTTCATTAAAAGAATTTGATAAACAAATTGTCTTATAGAAATAGCACCATAAAAACGTTTATTATATGAAAATGTGCAATAATATGTATTGCATTATACAAGTTTATATGCACTATAATGTATGTGGTGATAATATCAAACTTATTGATACATGTTGCTATTCCCTTATTCCAAATTCTATCCATTGAAAAAATATTCTTAAGAAAAACGAGATATGGCAAACATGTCATAAATTTAAACAGTCAACAATATCAACTTTTCAACTGATAAAATAGAGGGCTTATTCACTGTAGTTATGTTGAAAGTTCCACAAAAAATAGCAGCTATGAAAGACAATCCCAAAAAATTATTCTTTGTAGAAACAATTTCTCTTAAGTTTCATTTCACGAATATTAATTTCGTAGATTAGCTTGGTAGAGCATGCAGTCAATGCCCTATAAGCATAAAACCAAAGTCAGTGACAAAGGAAGGATCCATTGTTCTTTACAGAGGGTAATGCAAATGTCCTCACAAATATCCCAAGAGGCTGGAAAGATGCAATGTTCATTAAGAATGGTCATCACCTTATGTTATCATTTATACAATTCCTGGGACTTCATTTTAATGGAAAACAGAAATGGCCAAAACTATACATTTGAGGCTATTACTCCGTTTATGTTATATAATTAGAGAAACGGCTTCGAAAAATCTCAAATGCGCCAATTACAGTGGATTCCTGTTAATTAAGACACATTAAGCAGCTATTCCAATTATGCGAAACGATTAAGTAGAAACGATTTGTTTTCATTCTTGAAAGTTTGTACCAAGTTTCTCGCCTTCCCTGATTATCTGATGTCCCAATTAACCTGAATTAATTGTATTTGAAATTAAATCAGATATGACACAGAAATCGCGAAATTACATATTTGTAATGGGTGTCATAGTAATTTTATTTATATGCAATCATACTGTTCAATGTTCTACCAATAACTTGACATTTTTATATTGCACTCTCTGGTCAAGTGCTACATTAAATAAATATAAGATACAATTTTGGTGATACAATTTATAAAGCAAAATAAAAACTGGTTGTAAAGATTATGCTGTATATTAATTAGGATGATAGATGGTATTCAATGGCATTTATCGAAATGTGGTGGTGGGTCGAATTGAACTTAGATAAATCTATATACGAGGTATATTTAATCATTTATAGCATATTAATGTTTTTACAACATTAGGATTTTGAAAAGCGACAATAAATAATATAGGTAATAAAAGAAAAAAAATATCCCAACGTTACTAAAGTGCTTTGTTTAGCGTTGTCCCACGAAAATGTGGAGCAAATCAATAATTTATTAGAGTACATGAACAGCATAACGCGTGTCAGCAGAATCGGCCATCACACGAAGGGATTTGCTTCAGTTCAGGATCAGTTTTCTAAAGAGCTGAACAATAGCATTACAAAAATATTCCCCCGCAGCTTATACACGAATGGAAAAGACAAACTTGGTTGAAAATAATGCGAAACAAAGTGGTTTTTTATCAAGTGCACAAGAAATCTATTTGCCATTGCAAACCAAATTTTCTAAAGTTCATAATATCAACAATGCACATTTTTATTTCTCTAAAATATTGTTTTAGACTCTGTGGTAAAAAGCAAACAATGTGTTATGAATGTTTATTTATACATGTGCATGTATTATGAAATGCAAGAATCTTCACAGCGATTATGACGTTTTTACAGAGCTTATTCTCTTTCCTTAACATTTACCTTGACATAAGACACCAATTCGATCAAATGGCGTCATTTCCCATAGCTTTATGTTTGGTCTGTAGTGTTTGACCTATTTTTTTAAGGATCTCTGGGTCTCTGCATGGATGAATTGGCTACAAACCAATTTCCCCTACATGGTATTACTGTACGTGTCTGCAGCTTGCATGTTCAAATGGCAAAGACGATATCAATATACTCGCAGGAAAGTTTCCCCTTTAATAAAGGTTATCGTAATGCGTAACTATGTGCATCTCAACGCAATGATGCATGATGCATATGTGACGAAAAATATACATGCTTTTTACTTTTCAACATGCAGTGATGATATTTGCTATTAGTGAAATCACAATATGCATAATAAATGATGAAACGTTTAAAAATATTTGTAATCCTTAACAAAGGACATGCAAAATTATCGAGAGGTTTCGGTAAATTGCTGAAGAGAAATAGATAAGAGAAATCGAGGTAAAATTGTATTTTGACGAATAAGTAATAAAATATAAAAAGGATCCTCACGTACACTTGCAATTAATTTTATCCAATATTTATCAACATTCGGCTAAGTTGGTAAATACGGACACTGGGATGACAATTTCCTGTTTTACCGACAACACAACATTAGGGTGAGCCCATCATCACATGCAAAGATAAAGATGCAAAGCGCCATCACAACATAATTATTGGCGCCAAAATGCAGAATATCATAAACTCAACCAGCCCACTCCAGTATCCATTATCTTATCGACGATAATATAACTTCTGAATTATGAATTAGCTGCTGGCATCTGTGCCTTGTCTTGCAGTTGAAGAGTCATAATCTCAATATTAAAATGCTTAACATATACAGTATTAGTCTATAAATATCACAAATCATTGGATATTTGCCTTATAATACAGAACTATGCTCGTATTCATTTATAGAGAAATACTCTATACATGCACTGCATACAAAAGGGGAGATTTTTATGATGTGTTAATATGATGTTTTGTGTAATAGCTCCACCAATGTTTCGATGAGTAAAAAGTAAAAATGGGGGAGGGGCTTTACATGAGTAACAGCGGTACATTCAATTTTTGTTAACAAACTATAATCAACTATTAATAACATCGAGTATATTATATCGTATAACCTATCAGATTTCAAGACATCTGCCATACATGTATATTTTAGGTAAGCTTATACAATCTGGCATACAATCTGCACTACAAAACAGACATTTACTACACGATAAATTCTGTAAAAGATCAGAGACCACACCTTTTCAATTAAGTGTTTACGATTATTTTGATATATGAACTTCAACGAATCTACATGTTAAAAATACTTGAATACGTTTCATATTTGTATATAAACCTTCCTATATATTATATATATATATATATATATATATATAGTGTAATTGTTTTTTAAATAAAAAAATTCTTTCATCAATTATTTCAATACAATTACCCTACAATGAGCATAGTAAATGTACATTAATGCTTTTTGAAGAAGTATAACATACTTGTACATACATATATACAAATTGTACATGTATGACTTGATAGCTACTTTCTTTCAGTATACGTTGTAAATAAATTATTGAACTAAACAAACGGACTGCTGATCAATTAAAAAAATCTTATAAAAAACTGCCTTGGGCTATTAATTCTTGTAGATCTTTTAAGTGCTCTAGCAACATCGTTCTTTAATGAATTAATGTATGTTGCTGATATTTCCTGTGCAGAGTAATATTATGGTTAAATTTAGTACAGGGATGAGAATCTCAACAAATGATAACTTCATAAATATAGAATCATGCAATTATGTTAAGTGATCGACATTGTACATGTATATGGACACATCTTGCATCAATACTTTCAAATTTTCAATCGATTTACAGTGTACCTATACTTGGAAACGCATGGACGTCTTACAAGTTCGAAAGAGTTTCAAATTTTTAGTTAACATTTTGTTTGAATCCATGTATACATGTATACTTTTTTAACCATCAAACTTTACAATCCTCCATAATCTCAATATAGGATCATAGAGCGAAAAATGAACCATTTGTTTGCAGAGTATTCTAAGATGTTATATTCTTTTATTATAGTCTTGTCTTTTATAAACTACAGTTTGTGTTTTAAAAAAAATGCATGAAATCGTGTCGCATGACTTCAAATGCAATGATTTTCCAGCTTCAATGACCTTGTAGGTCAGCCGCGCTATAAACGTTTATACTTATTGCTTATGCGAAAAGAGAAAATGTATGGATTGCTCCCATATATACATGTACATTGTACAGGCTGCACTTATAGTGCGGTCGAATTTATTTAGGACTGCCTGCATTAAACAAAAGCCTAAATAGGGCAAGCCATGCACAAGCCGTCCATTTGACATCTTCAAACAATAAAGGTAAAGGGCACTAAAACGACAGTTATACCTTTTTCTTGGAACCAGGTCAAAACATAAAAGGGTTGGCTGGATAGTTCTTCGATTTGCTTAAAAGCTTTATTGGAAAACTTCACTTCTTATAGAACGAAATGGCAATGATAAAAGCCATTTCGTTATGTGGTTTGTAATCCACTCCCACGTTACTTTTATTGTTTTTTTTCTTCTGATCAATGCATATATTACACTGTGAGTCTCATGTTGGCATTTGAAGACAGCACATACGCATTTAAATACATGTAGATATTTCTGAATACTTTAAAAAAATACATTTAAAGCATAATTTCACAATAAAAAAAGAAAATAAGAACTAAATGAATACAAATTGTGTTAAGTGAAAATGACGTTTGGCACATTTATGAGACGATTTCATATTTAGTCTTGCATTAACATGTTTCAAAATGTGTCTTGGGTTCATTCAAACGCGTTCATTGGCATACATGTAACTTGGATCACGTTGTCTAGACATGAATCAGTTTTTCTAGATGACATTTTTCTAAATGTCTTTTAGAATACTGAAACTATTTTATGCTCTTTGTCTGGAATTCAAATGAATGTTTAATGATGGAATATGGATCTTAATTTTGTTAAGGTTTTTATATAAACATGGCTTTTTAATTGCTCCAGATAAACGCGATTAGACGCCTGGAAAACGAAATAGATAGTTTATTTTTTTATTTGAAGCAGTTTATGTATAGCATTTTTATTAAAACGCACATCAGTCATGCAACAATGGAGCAAGAAGTTAATTAAAAATTTAAAGGACAACATAAATATGGCAAATTCAGTTTCTACCAGCGGGCTTTTACGTTTAAACTAAGAATGTTCAATTTCATTTTTCCTGTGAAAGTATTTTTGCTGTGCTGTACTTACTTTTTACCGCATTAAAAGAATTTTCCTAACAATAAGTTTTTTAGAAAAAAAAGTAGGGTTAATCTGACTTTTGGAACACTGTATAACGGGTAAATGAAGAAAAATGTGTACAACCAATTCACATACATTACATCAGAATACTTTATGTACATGTATTCTCTATTAATAAAGATATCGAGAAAAAGCACCAGGCCACACTGGGCTGGAAACTCGCGTTTGGCTAGCCTCAAACAAGGCTTTTAATTATAATAGAATTTCCATGCCAGATATTTTTGCACGTAATTTTATCTCACGTGCAAATAAAATTAAAATTCGATGCCTTGTTTGAGGCTATATAGTCAAACGCGCGGAAACAGCCTAGTGTGGCCCGGGGCTAAAATTTTAAAATGCACACATTATAAATGAAAGCAAAACAGGTTTCATATTACCTGAGAATTTTTGATTATATGGGTTGTATCATGGCTTAACCCTCGTAGGCCTATATACATTATATACATATGTATATCTGTATGACACTGAGGAAATGACAACGGATTTACTTGAAGAAAAAAATTTAAATAACTAAAATACGATTACAGCGAGCATTACTATGCCTATTACATGTACTGTTTTCTGATTCTTTTATCAGTTAGCGAAAACTTAAAAGTCCAAACATTAACCCTATAGCGATTTTCTAATGAGTTATCCAGAAGATTGGCAGTCTTAACAAAACGTTTGGGACGAACCTCAACTGACCAGTAAATTGTCAACAAACTGTCATGCGTGTGTGTGTGTGTGTGTGTGTGTGTCCAACTTAAAATCGACAAACGTTTACAAATGAAACTGAAAGTGTTTTATGTTTCCCTCAAAAAACACTGAATACACGGGGGAAAGTACCACTGAACACAACGTGTCTCCCTCTTAAAATAGTTATTATGAACCAGTATCAAAGTCAAAATTCGGACAATACAGTGTCAGCAACGAAGCAATATTTCATTATGTCCGTTTAGACTACACATTTCATTCTAAAGCATCAGTTAGCAATACTCCCGGGATAAACCTGATGGCTTTCTAAAAGACATGTGGCATGGAGCGATGCACCAATTGGTAGTTCCGTGAGCGCTGTCAGGGATAAGGTATTTCAATTCCGAGTAAACGTGGTTAAATCGATAGTCGTAATCGTGAACCTCTTTATCCCTTTCGTCTCTATCATCACACAAGAAAACGCAAGGGAGCAAGAGAAGCAGCCAAAACAAGATTTCTAAAATGCATTTCTTTCATTTCTATTATATTTGAAAAGAAAAGAACCGTGCTCCTAACGTATTTTAAGAAAGCAGTATGCAGAACACTGCATACTGTTGGGAAATATAACATTTATAACATGGAGAGCACATATACTTTATAATATTATAATGGAGTGTATGTCATTTTCAATCATGAACTGAAGATTGATTTCCAATGCAATTGGTAACAGGTAAAGAATGGAAAATAACTTTGGTTAAGAAATTATTGTTCGATGAACAATCATAACAAACTAATAAGAATTAATCTAGACCAAAAATAAAAAAAATCTGAAATTAAAACCAAACTGATATAAAAGTTTAAAAAAATTACAGGTCACTTCAAAAGAAAAATAAATGAAAATTCCATCATAGATGACCAAGAATGTGTTTTTACAGGCAACCGATAATATCACCGGATTCATTATGCCTCGTTTCATTTTGTATCTATACCTGTATTGTGATATCATACCGACTCATGCACATGATCGAATTATACAAAAGTACTTATAAATGAATGATGTCAACTCAAATCACGCATTAATATTCCATTAACTAATAGTTCATTTCAATATAAAGCATGCATTGACTAAACGAGTCAATGAGGCAAAATGACCATGCCTATTTCAAACAAATCCGAGATTATTTGCATTAGTGTCGAAATAGATGCTTTACAGTTTAGTGGAATTACATAACACCAATCCTTTAACGACTATTCAAATATTCTCTGTAGTTTGAAACGTAGGAAGTAAACATGGCCACCGGCAGATGAACGTGGTAACCTGCCTAAATCTAATTTTACATGTTGCTACATGTATATTAATCGTGATATACAGTTGACTGAATAGTACAGGAGCTCATTTGACTAAGTGTATTCAAACATTCATTGTCAAAATCATCTTTAGCTGGACATGCAATGCGACTAAGTCCATAAAAGCTGAAACAAATAAAATTAAATTTGGTTGAACGATTCTTTAAACTTCTACAGTATATACATGTAGAAAATTATAAGTTCGAGGGCTGATCAGAAAGTATTAGACTTTTAATTTTTTTGGAAAAACGAATGATGTATTGGTGGCGTTTTTTTGTGCCCGTATGCAGGTAAACCTACTGCATATGTGTGATTTTTTTGAGTCCATCATATATATTGTATATCATTTGTTAGCAGTAAACCTATAAGTAAGGAAAGAATCTGGTTTACTGCTAACAAATGAAGCTTTTATATACATTTGGCTATAAAATTTATTAAAGTAAGTTATCTTTACAATAAATGTCTAATTTTTATAAATGCTTATAAGACTTACACCATAAGTAACAAGCCAGAACTCTGCATGCAATTTGATTCAAAACAATTACTTCTATTGTTTGTGCACTGTATAGTATAGTAATATACATGCATAATTCAAGAAAAAAAATCTAAATATCACAATTTCAGATTTAGAATATCATAATTTATATATCCTCTGCATGCTCTTGTGACAAGTTTTTAATCTAAAATTTGTTTGCGGATATGGTAAACATATATTTATTTCATAAATTTCTTGGGGACTTTTTGGTGACTCATAATTCCGCATTTTTATAATATTACGTTCAGACTGTGGACTATTAATGCAGCTAAACATGTCAGAAATAGATTTATGCTCCCTGCATTATCACATTTACATTCATGAATGTGCACGTATTTATTACTTTTAATCCCATTCAGTCTTTCTATACACGTTACTCGTACCTTGCTGCAAAAATAACTTCATGATTTCCCTCGACGAATTCATAAAATTCTGAACGTAGATTGAGAAACCCTGCTTGGACTGCATCATGAGAGTAGCTAAATGTCAAGGTAACCACTCAGTGCTTTCTCACGAATATATAACAATCATAGTGTACACAAACCATTGAAAACATACAGATCTATCAATGGAAGTTAGATTTTCAAATAATAAAAAATTAACAGAATCCTTTTATTACAATGCAGGGATTAGCACAAAACTTTAAAATTCAGTTTTATTATGTTCATGCATTTATGTTAAACTTGGTATGTGCATCTTAATTCATTCTGTGAGATGTAATACGCCTTAATTAACTGAATTTAAAAACTGCAAAACAGGTTGAAATTAAATTAAAATTTGATATACACGACTCATTCTGAGCAAGACAAATATTAAATCCAAGACTAGACAGTTAATCTCATTTCTACAGAAAATTATAATTTATTAAAAAGATATGATATTCACCAAGGCAAAGCAAGCAAAAAAAGTGCATGTATATATAAATGGATGCAATGATATCATGCAAGATAAGAGAACATATTTATATCCTGCATATAATTGCATTTAACATTGTAAAGGCATTTGTTCGCTTTTCTTAAAAACACATTCCTTTCTTTATTTCAGTCAATTAACGCTTTGAGAACTTGTGTAATGGATGCTAAACTATTCTTTAGTGCAATAATCACGGTTTACATTTGTAGCTGTTTATGTAGCCATTAATTTACCTTTAGAGATGAATATTATGGGAGTCTTCGTCAATTTCCATTTAAAAACATTGCAAGTAGTTTAATCGTAAAGGTAAGCGATATAACTGTAATTTGGTAGAACACTTGTTAACTACATTATATGAATTACACTCGGTTTTGCACTCAATAACTCCTTAATACGTGTAAGTAAGAGTTGTAGGTTGGTCATTGTCCACATATTCATTATAATACATACGTTTGAAGCAATAAATAATTTCTAATAATTGCTTACACCTGATTCACACCGACGTTGATGTAGATCAACTGATGTGAATTAAGCAAAACTTTTGCGTGTTAATTCACACCGCCGAACTCAGTTAAACTGGTCAAATGACTGGTAACATTTAATACATTTCAAGATGGAGGACAACATACACACTATAAAAGTGAAGCCACTTTGAACCACACAATACAATCAAATTTAATATATTATTTATAGTTTAATTTATTAACTTACAGTTACTTAATATTTAATTTTAATTACTCACAATGTTGTTGTTTCAAAAGATCGAAAAAGAAAAAAAATGAATAAAATTCAAAAATTTAAACTGAAGCGTGTGCAATTCATATTGCACATGTCATTACCCTTGTGCGTGCCAATTGCCTTGCACATGCTACATACTTGATCCACATCAGTACACTTTAATTGATTTGGTCGGTGTGAATATAGTGTTTGGTAGATTATTTGAAGAAATCATCAAGTCGTACAAAACATTCATCAGACTACAGTGAAATCTGCAGTTTCAGAATGGAACATCAGAATGTGCATTCTGCAAACATTTTCACATTTTCGGAAACATTACTAGAACTTTTTCTTAAAAATTTCCACCATTTTCAATGGAAAAATCGCAACTTTAATTATCTTTACATGCGGCCTCACTAATGGCTTCTTTTGAAAAATATTCTTTTGTGATGCGTTCTTTTTTCAGATGTTGAAACCATACTATTTCATTTATCGGAAAAGTCAACAATGCTTTGATTAGAGGAATGAACATCGTTCTGATGGAGCTATTGAAAAAAATACAAATGTCGCATGCATAGAATTCGCATGAATCGATTTTTTTTTTTTTTTGCAATTTGTATTATAATACTAAGATTTTGGAATTTAGTTTACTTTCAGTCAGGATTCAGAACAAAAACAATGTTTCATAATGTGAACCAAACTATGGCTTTTGTTTTACGTTATAATTTGCAGTTGCCTAGGACCTTAATAATCCACAATGAGAGCAGTTCAGGGAGTGCCATTATAAATAATTCATTTATTATGTGCTCCAAGCTATTACCTGTATATTATTACTTCCACCCACCCCCTCCACCCCATCCCAGTTGTTCTTCAGTGTTTTTGGCATGTAAATTTACATCCTATTTCCATATTTATTTAATGCACTAAAGCCTATTAAAACGTTAGCACGCACTTTTAAACTATGCTTTCAATAAATTAAAATACTTGTTCATTTTGGTCATGATCACCAAATTAAATAAGCTCTCTCCTTGTGAGACCAAATATTGATTCATGCAACTTAGGATGGGCCCTACACAAGAAGAACAAGTTTAGGCCTAGTTGCAGATTGCGTTAATCCGGGTCACAGGGGCTAAATAGATGTAGTATGTCTGAATATGCTTTAAACATATGTATTGAAAGCATAATATACATGTATATATAAAATATATCAAATAATACATTCTCGCAGTAAGTATAAAATGTACATGCACGGAATAATGTTCTTAATAATGCTAATAGTGAATTGATAATCAGCATTATTTAATTTGGAAGTAAAAACAATATCCACAAAGAGAAAACATATATAGTAAATATGATTTGAATTATTAATGTGCCGTATTTGTTTTTCAGTTTTCATAAACATGGCATAATATAAACAAAAATCCTATAATAAGTATAGCACTGACATTTTTAGCCATCAAGATCACCGTGTCTCCAGTTAAATTTAAATGGATAATGCAGTAGAACATTAGCTTTATGAATCCCTTTGATATGGGAGGTCATAAAACAGAGGCCTAATTATAAAGTACAACTCACAGCAATATCACGATATTGAATTAACGTACATGTATACCGGTTTAGCAAACGTAAGTACTAAATGGCGAGTTGTCACGTCATGAGCGTGTCCATATATTATGTTTTTTTTTTCTTCTAAAAGTGCGTGAATAACTAATGCAAGCCAGATGCAAATAAGAAAACACAGAATCTATTCGTTAAAATTTATGACCGTTTTTAGAAACAGAAAGGCAACGTACTATAGTACCTGTATGTTTAAAAGTGCATAATCTAATTATACAGATATGCATGATTAAAAGGAAAAGCATGTCGAATAATGCATGCCAAAGTCAGATTACAAAAAAGTTGTTGGGTAAGGACGATTTGCAGCCACAAATCCAAAGCAGGAAGTCGTAATCTACTTGAAATCACGCCCTAGTATTGCAATGAACAACCAAAAACCATCATTATAGAGTAGGATTGGCGCCTACAGTTCGTGTGTGTTGCCAGTGTTTGCTTACCATCAGGGGCAATTAAAATCCTTATGACAACATTTTGCCTGGATTGTGGTCACAAATGAACGTAAAGTACGTATTTTATTACAGCATTGGTAATATTCCTTGTGAATTTATATCGGAGACATATACAAGCGAAACTATACAATTATTTGTCAATCCATATTTCAAAAAAATGAAATGCAAGCACAATGTAGGTCATCAATAAAAATACATTCATTCATGTACTTATCGATTTTCAAAATATTCGCTATTACATTTTGGCCCACTGGTTTTATTAAGGTAGCTAAAATTAAATCCTGTACAGTAAAACCTGTTAAAGGGGACCACCCAAAAAAGACCAATTATAAAGGTAAGCATAAATACTTTGTTCTCGTGGTCACTATACAGATGTGGTCAATTTACCGAGTTTTACTGTATATTGGTATTAGTGCACACACTAAAACATGTGAATTCGTAAACCGTTTGGACCAAACCAAAAGTTGTGCTATTTGAAGCGATATAGTGCTATTTGCAGGCTCAGCTAAATTGCTAACTATACACAAGGTGCCGACTGTGAGAAATCGCTACTTTCATCGCTATTTACAGGTTTTGGTGGATGCAGTGACCGTATTAGACAATTTTTGAAAGGTCACCTTTAGCAGGTTTTACTGTACCATACTTACAATAGCTATGTTAAGTAGACTGTGGAGGTATTTTAGGAGTGAATGTACTTTATAAAGAGGATTAATTTCTTAAAATTCACTAAATTGTCATTGATTAAAATATACATAGGCTTATTGATTATTCGGAATTAAATTAGAGCTAAAATCAATTTTGTCATAGATTGTGGATCCCAAACTTTGGAAATTTCGTTTAATGTCCGATTTCAAAAAAATAATGCATATACAGATTTGTTTCAATAATTATATCTCATACCAATAAAATTTCCCCCAAAAATATGAAATTTCTAATAATTTTATTTTCACTGTACTGATAGCTTGCTAACAGCATTTAAAGAACAATTCTCTTGTTATTTGCATATTTTATAAAGCAAAGATTTTAACATAGAGAGCCCAACGTCCTTAAATTGCGTTGTTTTGAATCTAAAGGCATTAGAAACAAGTTAGTGTTCTAATTACACCTAAAGTTTATGTGACAACTACAATAAAGCAGCCATAAAAAACAAGGCGCTCATTCATGCCTCCATTGGGACACTCCATACCACTATCTTCATACTTTGAACAAAATAATTAAGCCATGGCGAAAAATATAAGCTAAACTTTATATAGTCAATTTAAAGGCTGTTTTTTTGAAGTGCTATCACGGCAGTGAAGAGGTAAAAATATCCTATTAGTGATATTGATTTCAAACTATGTGATGCAAGACCCATCAAATACTTTACAGATTACATCTTAAAATTTCATTGTACCGGTAGTTATTAGCCATTAAGCACTTGTAATATGATAAGACTTCACGAGGCTGCCATTCCCGGTTTAATTTTTATGATGATGGTCCTTGAACCCAATATCAGCCACAAGAGGCAAACTCCTAAGGAAGCAGCTGGCAATTACTAGCACCATGCAAACAATTAATGCAAATTTTATCGGCAAACGACTATGTGCTTATGCGTACACCTACGCACGTGCAACATTAAGTTGCGCAGTTCTAAGACACATGGGACCCTTTGTAGCTATCACTAAGCATGCACAAAAATGCAGCCAATGCTTTAAACAAGTTTACTCTTTTAGAAACTGCATTTAAAGCTAGTTAAATACATTTCCACATTACTAAAGAAGTTTAAAAAACTCATGGATTGTGCAAAAAACCGTAAATATCGTTCCCTAAATTTTACTACACGAGATTTTATATATATAGTAACGAAAATTTGCCTAATATGTCATTAGTATTAGTTTTGGTTGTGCCATTGGAATGGTAGTCCAATACTTTTGATAGAAGCTACCATTTTAGGTCATACGAGCCTATACCGTATTTACTTGTGTAATGCCATCCCCCCCCATCCCCCTTTGTATTCAACTGGTGTATTCAACAGCATAACACTGGCAAAAAATGGAAAGTTATACCCACTGGTGAGTATACGAGCGTACATGTATAAAGACAAAAACGTAGTAAACCATAATAAATTATGCAAGGACATCAATCAGCAAAACTTGAGTATTGTGCAACGGTTAATCAGTTATTAACAGAAGATCAATTAGGTGCTAAACATCTTGCCATTTCCCTACCAACTTGCCATTCAAAAGAAACACATTGTAACAGGTCTATTTTGTCCAATTCCAATTAGTAAGGAGGTATTTTAGTGGCCGATTTGGTCGGATGCCTCTTGTTCAAAGTAAGATTGTACAACTGAATTCGCAGATGTCTAGTTTGCCGTCTTTGTCAACAGAAATGTCTTTTGTCAATTTTCTCGACGACGTGCCAATTTTGTGATTTCTTGCCTTGAATTGTTCTTTCTTGCGTGTCACCATTGATTGTTGTGTTCTGTTGGTCATTTTCGATTCGCGGGCTTTTGCACCATCTTTGGGAAGCATTAAAAGGCCAATTCTGCCGTAAGAAAGACAAGGTATTTTAGCCGTGGAATAGCAATGGATAAACAGCGCGACCAACATCAGACAATAGGAATGATTATTGATCATGCTCGGTCTTCTATAAATATCCACCCTGGCTTGTTCTATTGTTTAGATAATCAATGATTCCTCAATCCACTGGATTAATTTGGGATGAAAATTATCGAGTGGGAGTTGCGGCAATGCTATAATTATAACTCCCAGCCTCTATTAACCGCCAGTTTAAGCACTTAGGATTGCTGTGACAAAATCTCTTAATTACATACAATTTATTTCCAGTTGCCCTTGACAACACTGGAGCACACGCTTTGTCATGTAAAATGCCGCGGCCTCTTCTCTCAGGTCCTATCTAATGTTATACAAATTGTACATAACAGAGGGCTGCTTATAATGCTCATATAGCCTAGAACGCTAATGTAACATAGGCAAATATTCCCTAATGTTGCAGGTATATGGACAGCTTTAAATTACATGTAATTGTACCCAGATTGCATTTTGAAAAGGAAAAATGTGCAACTGCCTCAATTACAGCGCTATTTTGCAATCTGAACCTTTGTTCTTTGCATTATTGTTTTTAGGCCATGGAGCATACAGAATTCATAGAAATAATTTGTAATATATGTATGCATAAAATGGGATATCATACATTCGTATACCTGCAGGTTTACAAAACTGATGCTTCAACGAATGTTTACAAATACTTGTATTACTTAAAGTCATCGTCTACATTTTATTAAAAAATTGCATTTCTAATTAACATTCTTACGTTGTTTTGCATTTTCTGAAGGGGAAGATTGAAATGAAATAACTTAGTCATGTTAAAAATGCATGACCAAAGGCTGGTAAGCCATGTCACAAAAAGTGATGTTGTATTTTCGTATATACATTTTTTATTGCATGCAAGTTCGATAAAGTAAATAAAGGTGTATATAATATTGTTTGTATTTAGATCATACATGTGTTAATATGTTAAATCTAATTTAGCATGATACACCATATACTCGTAGAAACACTTCCAACATTTCTGAAGACAGATGAACATCTATCTGCTTTGTATTTTAAAGATCTAGTCCAGAAATATGAGAATCATAACTCTTTCATCACTCGATCAGTATTTTCACATGCTGGAATAGTGCCATGAATTTTTTTAACACATTTAAGGAAAATAATAATGCCACCAGTTTCTTTATTAGTTTACTGGTCGTCACCATAAATCACTTATAAGCTTACTTAAGGCAGTCTAGCAAGATGCTAAAAGAGTTTACAAAAGAGAAAAAAAAAAACCTGAGAAATGACAAAAAATAAACGGTTGACCATGAATAGAACAGTGACTAATGGACGGCATTAAGCTTTGTCAGCAAGCCAACTCTTTCTTGTTAAAATGTACAGTAATGTAAAGAAAAGCATTATTGCAATACCTGATTTGGTGAGTTTAATTATAAAAATAACATATGCAAGCATATATTTTCACAGTTATTTGTAGAGCACATTATTAAACTGTTTCCTCATTCATAAGTTATTAGTCCGAGTGAATTTACATTTTAGTTATCCTGCAATGGATTTACTGTAGTCCTCTCCTGCAATCGTTAATTCTAAATCCATTCACTTTTTTAATCTATCGAATAACTTCCAACTTCTATGAGCTTTTTATTATACCATACATGTACATCTTCGCCTTACTTTTTTATTCTATAAAATAAATTATAACTCAACTTAACTCTTTTTATTGAATTGAAGCAAAAACGTTAAATGTGTTGGATAAAATACGGTTAACGTTGCCAACCGAAGTTGCACGACACAATTCAATGGAAAAATAAACAATTTTGATTGGCTTAATGCTTCAATTTTAGATTGACGTATTGCGTGCTGTTACATTTTCACGAATAAAATGTGCATGCTATAATGACGTAAAGAGTATGTCTATCAACCAAGCATGTCTTTTTTATATGGACATTTCATTGATTAACCAAACATAGCAATATCAAGAGTACTATTTTAGGCAATACGATATAGATTTTCTCAACTAAACCCTTGAACCTGCAAAAACTGCTAAACAAAATTAAGCGTAGCCACACGAATATATAAACAGTTATGCAAACCTGAAAAATATGCCCTTTTACAGTAAATGTGAAACTTCTAGCAAAAAATACGCCAAAACAGCTTGCGTTTGGCCTTTATTAGCATTAGCTTATCATCCATACAATTTCCGCATTGAGTAGTGGATAGCACGCCAGTAAAGCATATTCTGGTATATTAATTTATCATTCCCACCAACATGTATGTTAACAGTAGGGTACCGAGTTGAAATAGTGCACTTAATTAAAGAGCCAAATATGGAGACAAAAGGAGAAAATTCTATACAAGAATAATTAATTATTGTAGCAACCTGTCATGTTTCTACTAACGAAAGGTCTATTATGGCATAAATCATAAATTTGATTTGCATTTGGCAGACCAATTGTGATAAATTGGAACAGGATGGAACTAAACCTCAGCAAATCTGTGCATGAACATAAATTTCATTTGTAAAACTGATTGGCTTGCCAAATCATTGGTATATTTTTAGTTTAATATTCCTTAAAAAGTATTTGAAAAATATAAGGCAAGCTAGGTGAATTCTAGAAATTAATTCACATGATTTCAAGGAAGTTGGTCTTGGCCAGGTGTACAGGAACGCAGTGTTACCAAAACTGAAATTTCAAATCTGTCATGCAACGTTATATTTTGGTGAATTCTACAATACGGTTTTTGAATTGGGCCAATTTACACATCACAGGGTAATTGAAGAGTAAAGCGAACCATACGCAATACGACGATATAACCGCAGCATATCAGAGTTAAATCCAGGCACATACAACATGGTTTGAAATCCACACTTCCCATCGATCATTTCAGACAGGCCAATAAAAATCCCATTATAAAAATAAATGGACATTTTTATAAAAAAAAAGAGAAAGTCTACACAATGGTCATAGCATCGCGAGTTCTGTTTATGCTATTCTCGTGGAAATTCTATTGCCAAGATTTTCCCATTTCATGTTTCCGTTAAAGGTGTATGCATTTCACAATTAACTTCTGGAAAAGTGATGGACAGCAAATTAATAATGTGGCACAATAGACATACATGAGATGATAGTGCAGAAATGTCAAATCGAGCTACCTTACATGAAGTGATCGTATGTCATACATGCATTGCAAAAGGAAATGAAACCACGAAAACATGGTAAAGGACGATGTGCACACTTCAAAACCATTTATTATATACAAGGCAGATCATATCATAAGTTAAAAATTATATAGAAATCCCGATAATGTTGTTAGATGTTATCCATATTAAGCAAATGATTATTTTATAATGCTTTTGATACAGCTCAGATATTAAATGGAAAAACGAATTCTTTTCTAAGTTGTAAAAGGAATGCTTATTAACTTCATTCGAACTCTTTCCAGACAAATTACATGGCATGTATCACGTTTGCAATAAAGCTGCCTATTAATTTAGGAAAAAAACAAGGTTTAGAAACAAATTATATCACTTGCATTCGAGAATACATTAATTTGTAACATAAGCATCAATCACATTGCAGACATATCAATCACAAATCAGACATATCAATCATAATCGAATACGTCAGACATGAAGGATATGCAGGTAATCCTAAAACAATAGGATTTGCTTCTAAGCTGAATGAATCAAATAATGAAACATTTTGTTGCCATTTAATCATTGTAAACAGAAGGGTATACGCAATATCGAAGTATTAAGGGCCGATTGCACTAACCAAGGAGAAAAATATATGGTTTACTAACCTCGGGTTAAAATATAACTCCAGGTTAACCTTCAGGTTAGATGTATGTACTGCACCAATTAACACTTGAATAAAATAACCCAGGGTTATGGAACTCATGTTTAAACCATGCAGAAAACAAAATGGCCTCGATCTTATTCTAGAATATTAACTTGTAGTTATAACCCTGCCTACTGGCTAGCTTAACCTTTTTCTCCAATTTTTCCTTAATCTATGCATGTGCAATGCAAAGGTGGGCTAACCGCTAACCTATTGCTCAGCAGGTTAACCATATATTATTCTTAACCCGAGCTTAGCCCTATCTACTGTCTGTGTTAACTATTCTCTCCATGTTGACCAGATTAAAAAAAACTATTCTCAGAATCGGTTATTTCGTCCTGGTTTCAAGATAGAAAGATGAATTTAAACGCCATGTTTTTAACAAGGAAAAGATAAAATAAGAATTCCGATATGGGAAATACATCGCAGATGTTCCTAGACATTATAAACATCAACAACGAAATGCATTTCTAGTGCCAGATGTGCTGATAGAAACTGGGTTTTTTCCCCAATATACAAAGAGCCCAGTGGCTGGTTGGGGCTAAACCATTCACTCGAAATACCTCGTCAGAAAAATAAATATCGATATTAAACCTTTGACAACAGAAGCAGTTGGTATCTTCAAGACCTCGCAATTATAGTCTCCGTTCCACGACTGTAAAAAACGCCAAACGTGCTTTCGTAAGTAATCCCATCAAATGTGGGATCCAACTGCAATAATCTATATCCTCACACATGGCTGAAAGTGTGAAACCCTGCGTTAAAAGCGCCTTTCTTAAAGCCCCATATTCCCCGAGGAAAATAAATCTTTCACAAACTCCAAATTAATATCGCTAAAGTAAAAGAGTTCAAGAAGACTTAAGTAACACGTATAGGTTTGTTCGAGACGTTTGTGCAGCCCCTTTTACGACCCTAGTGGGCTATACTCCAGCATGATGCACACGTGCTACAAAACAACATCAAGCACACAAATGGAAAGGATAGTGCACTCTTTATGACTTCTGAGGTATTTTCCATCATTGTGGTCACTTATCTATTCCTTGACAATACTGTTAATTACTCGAATGTTCTCTTAGTCGTTATTTTTTGCTGGGATTAGTACAGCGGGGTCGCGGTATTCCGACACACTCAGTAATCCGACACTTTTCTGTTGGTGAAAACTTTTTTCTGTAATACCAAGCCTTGATATTCTTGCATTTGAGCTATAAATTATGCTTTGTTCGTTATGTGCTTAGGATTACTGTTGTAATTAAAGCATTCGAGCATTAGTTTTTTATGCCAAATGATATGCAATCGATAATACAGTAGTGTACAGTGTAAGTATATCAGCAAACTGTTCCGCTAATCCGACAGTGAAGGATCCCATAGGACATCGGATTACCGAGACTGCACTGTATACCTTTGTTAAATACAGTAGAACCTGTCTAAAATAATACTCTTGAGAGCAGAGAAAAATATTATTTTAGGCAGGTAAACATGCTACAGTGTATACAGCGGAAAAATAGGGAATTTCCCCTTTTTGAATCCTTCATGAGTCAATAGCTATTGGTCGACAGTATTTACACAGCTACAAAATTGGGAATTTCCCAGTTTTTTTCAATTCTTATACATGTGTTACGATGTGTACATGTATACATGCAAGTATAGATGAGTCAGTAGTTATTTGGTAATCACAAAATCATTACAAAATCATTGAGACCAATAAAAATTACAAAATGTCACTTTATGATTGTTTACTATTTTATATATGGGTCACAAGTATAGGGACCTGTTATTTTATTTTTTAGAGAGGTTATTGTTTCAGACAGGATTATTTTAAATAGGTTCTACTGTATGCGAATAAGGACGTTGTAGCGTTGTAGAATACCAGCTTGAGCTAGTATTCACCATTTAATACGAGATTCAAATAAGCATAAATAATTCGGCAGTGCAAATGGAAAATATTGTCCCCAGCCCAATGTCGATGCATTTGCTCTTTTGTACAAATCGATTCAACTGAGCAGCTTCCTTTCAATTACAGACTTTAAACTAAACACAAAAGTTCGCCATTCAAAGAATGCATTAACATTTGGTACAGTACTTTAAACAAATCGCATTATTCTGTGGTTCGCTGCAGGGTTTCTACAAACGATGGTATAAACTAAAGTGTGGAGAAACAAGTCTCTTTTGGCCAAATATTGTTGAATATCCAAATAGTCAACACGCCAATCAATTATTTAGATATATAGCTTGCTCGTTTAACGTTCGTTTCTATTCACACTAGGTACGTTCACGATTTCTCTCTATTATATCTTCATTCGATTAAATTCCGGGTTACTGAGGCTCAGAGCACACAGGTCGTAAGTAGGAATGTTCGGAATGACATTCAATATGTAATCTCCATAAGCAAAAGAGAAGTGTATACCAATAACAATTATAACCTGTCAACTCTGAGCATTCTTAATTTTGTCCAAATTATGTTTGAGGGTCGATTGAACTTCCAATAAATCTGGTGGAAGTGAATATTGTAGCCTATATGAAGTAAAGCTTTGATTTCTAGGGGGTGAAGAAATAGAATAAAGTTAATTAACCTTATACGGTTCAGCTATAAAAAAATCAATGAAGTTACATGGAATATGCAATTGAATTTAACAGAACATGTTTTGCATCTTAATTTTTGGAAATCTTTATCAGCAAGACCCACATTCTGAAAAATGTAAGCAACAATAGCTAACCCATGTGAATTTTTTTTCTTATAGAGGATTTTATAGATTTTAGAGGATCTTATAGATTTTTTCTATGTGAATAATGAGCTTATGGAACATGCTAATTAGACAAGCAATGAAATCAAATCAGGCCCCAATATCAAAAAGATTTTATTCTTTGAGATTCTGTGGCATTATTCCCTTAATGATTTTGAGTCTATTACAAGATCTCACCCTTATTCTCAAAAAAAATTATAATATTCAATTGGGATACAAGTACAGGGCGGCAAGCAACAATGTATACCTTAAAAATATAGGAAGAATTGGAATTATTTTTTTATAAATATAGGAAGAATAGGAATTTTTTTTAAATATAAAAAATATAGGATTATAAAAAATTGCAATGTTACTGGAAAAAATACTTCTAAAAATTCACAAAATTATAGGAAAATATAGGAAATATACATGTATACCAAAGGGATTAAAAATACAGGAATGCTAGCCAGCCTGCAAGAATAGGATGGATATTTCGTAATATCATAAGCAATAGAGTATCATACAATGAGAATTTTCACTAGGAATAGTTCAGTAAAAGTGATTCATTTACTTCATTAAAAGAAAAATCTTAATTGAAGATTCCTGAGGACAGCATTATATCAGTACTGATAACACACTAAAAAGTTGGGTTAAAATTCAACCCAATATTGAGTGCTATATGGACATACCAACCTTAGGTTAATATTAGGTTGAATGTGTAACAACCAAATGTTGGGTCACAGTTATTAACACATGTTTTGGTTTAAAATATGCACAGAATCGGGTAAATGTGAGGTTTTTGTTATTTGTAATCAACTCATAATCTCAAATCTTTTACACATTTAACACAAATCTCACATTTACCCAATTCTGGGCATATTTTAACCAAAACCTTTGTTAATAACTGTAACTTAACATTAGGTAGATTTAACCCAACATTTGGTTGTTACACCATTCAACCTAATGTTAACCCAATGTTGGTATGTTCATATAGCACTCAATATTGGGTTGAATTTTAACCCAACGTTTTTAGAGTGAAGCAACATCTACAATTTTTGGACAATGTCGTTGTGTGTGGATTTATCCCGTAGACATTACAAAGAATGTGGAGCATGGCTTACCTGAATGTGAGGATGGTGAGCGGCCTGTAGGATTTGTGGCTGGTGACGTCGCACATGGGCATGCCCCAGAAGTCGTTTCGAAAGAGGTCGAGGAGGGAGCTTTTGGCCAGCACGTCCCTGTTGGTGGTCACTGCCATGATGTCGTCGTGTACGAAATCGCCGTGCAGAGCATTCAGGTAGCACAGGACCGAGACCAGAGTGGGGATAACATAGACGAGAGTAGCGGGCATTCCCGTATCCGCCGGCCGTTTGCGTTTTTTCTCCACCGTCTCCCTGCTGCTCCTCGAAGGAGGCCTCCTGGTGTGGCCCGTGGCCAGCATCCCCAGGCAGGGAACGTTGGCACGCGTCATTGCGACCGTTTTGAATCCGAAAACGGTGAGAAAGTGGCTTTTATGGATCGCATCCGTGTGCCATTGACAGCGTCTCCTGGTGGAGGGAACAGAGAACAATTGCGGAGGAGCGACTAGGCATCGACCTGCTCGGCGTGATGCCGCGGAGGCATCTAAGTGAAGTCTGCCGAGGGAGGTGTGGTATACTAACGCCGCGACCTCGGGGGGATGATGCCGCTGATGCTGCTTCTTCTTTTCCGAGATTCATCACTGACAGTGAGATGCTGGAGCGCGGATGAACACGGCTTGGCTGGGAACAACTGCACTCTAGGAAAAAATCATGAAAAACACTGCTGTTACCAATCTTTTCTTTGGTGCCAGATTTGGATTGTGGCATTTAATAAAAGTTAAGTACGGGTAAGAGCATGGAAGAATAAGCATAGGAATGAATTCCTGAAATCAGCGTTTTGATTGGGAAATTGGAAATTCCCGCCATCGGGAAACCAATTGAAACGCTGCATTTCAAGGCCATGCTTTATTCGCTCCTTTTACCCATAGGATATAAGAACAGCGTAGAGCAAGGGAGAATAAGCGTAGGAATGAATTCCTGAAATCAGCGTTTTGATTGGGAAATCGGAAATTCCTGCCATCAGGAATCCTATACTTATTCTCCCAAGCTCTACTCTGTTCTTACCCTTAGAACACAAAAGAACCTGTCTAAAATAATAGCCTCTCTAAAATAATAAAATGTGCTGGTCCCGATATGGGACCCATGTATAAAATAATAAACCTCCATAAAGTGTTATTTAATAATTGTGTTGGTTCTAATATTTTTTAAGGGAATGTCAACAAATATAAATTCAGAAGATACTAAACATGGAATAAAAATGGCAGAGAGATGCAGGGAAATTAAACTTTGCTTGTGATACTCAATAACTATACCGGCTCATCTATAGGCCTATGTGCACATGTATAAGGATTTTAAAAAAATGGAAATGTTCTATTTTACAGCTGTATACATGTAATCTTCTTCCATTTTGCAATGGCTGCCGATGACTTACATTTTATAGTATCTAAAATTGCTAACAGCGTCATTGAAAATATACAGCGTAGTTTGGTTGAAGAATAAAACTGACATTAAATTGATTTATGATGAATTTTAGCAGCTAAAAAGTTTCAAATTAGCAAGTCTGTAGCAATTTGTCGTTCTCTAAATGGTGACCATGTAGTGCATGACCAAGTTTGCAATTTTTGGATGATGACTTAACAGGTTTTACTGTATTAATTTGTATACATACATACATGTGTAACTAACATTTTTCAGATTTTTACAAGATTAAACCGCAGATTAAACAGCCAAAAAAATAATGTTCATGCTTTCAGTTATCTACACTTTAGGGCCATCCCCATTCACCTGAACTTACTAAATAATGTTTATAAGTTATGAACTAACATTGTAAAGTTATCTACGCTTTATGCTGTATGTCTGGCCTTTATCAACATGAAAAAATGAAATTAGGGCTTTCGGGGAATTGAGGAAGTTATATGGCTAAAAACTGAGATTTTTCATATTTTTTTTAATGGAAAGTCAGATGAACACCATTATCTAAAACAACAAGCTTAATAAAAATATAGAATTCAGCTCTGAATCTGTTGGTAATTCTTATATGATTTTGTTAGAATATGTTATAAAATATGCCATTAAAAATGCTTCTATATATATGAGGTGGGCCATCACAAAAACCTCAGGTGGGGGAAATATATGGCCCTCGGTCCATGGGTTGGACATCCCTTATTATAAATCTTAAAAACGTGAATTTAAATTCTCTTCATTTTATTTCTTTTCATTAAATTAGTAGTTTTATGGTGTCTTGGTATTGATCTGGTCGAGCTACTTGCAACTTTATAATAGAAATCCTATCATAGTTTCTCAAACGTCATTATATATAAACGTTTCAAAAAAGGTTTTCATCTAAATATTAAGCTCATAGTTTTTTGCACTTCTGAAACGGCTTCATATCCACTTTTACTGCACTGTTGTTGCAGATTTTAAAAAGGTTGCTTGGCATCTCTAAATCCAAGATGGAATTTCGGGCAGTATTCCAAAGCACCACGCCATAAACAAAATGAAATGTAAACTATTATTATTATTTTCATGTCTTCGTCAAATTTTTTCTTCGACCTGCATGTGCAGATAATCAAATACAGTACTGCTGGCATATACTTCAACAATCTCCTAAAAGAAAGTAGAAAACTAATAGAAATGTGCATTTTTAACAATTTGAAAGACAGCTGTTTCAAAAACGGGCTTTAACTTGTCGTGTGCTCTGAATAAGTGATTTTATATTATCGTAAGAAGCAATTTACGCGAATGCACATAATCAGCATCCATCTGGAATGAATATTGTATGATTTTTAAGCAAAGTTTTGGTCTCCATGGGAACCTATTGGCAAAAAAAGTAATATGGAAATTAAGTTTTATACATGGCATAAAATGCACGCATATCATGTATACGTCTATATTAAACCAACATTTGAATCAATTGATAATTCGATTTTGCGACGGAATAAACTATCCAGAAGTCAAAAAAACTTACCCGCATGCATATACATGTGTATATATACCAAATTGAAATTGAACAGTTTGATACATGCATTAAGTCATTCAATGATGTACTTTTTAAAGGCATAATTCTAAGGATATTACATTAGAGGGATTGTGCAGGTTTCCTTTAATCTTAACGTGAACGATAAACACACTATTACGCATGCGCACCAATAAGTTACGCGCCGTTAAAAGTCGTTATGCTCCTCAAAAACGTTGTGGTATCACGTTAAACTAATGAAATTGTCGTTTGCCCTCAAACACAAGGAAACCTGTCAATCCCTCTATTATCATTGAACCTTACGATAATGAGAAAGTAGGTTTCCACTATACATGTAAATATTACCGGCCAATATCATAATGTATAATTTGTTACAAATTAGAGACTGACAATTGACTAGAAACAATTTTTTATCAGGCTCTTGTAAAGCCCCTGCTGCGCATCAAAATACTGTTTCAAATTAGAAACACGATGTGGATATCCACGTTATAACGTGATCGTTTATTTGATTCTAATTGCTAATTTGTACACGTCAATATAAATGAAATATAGCCTTGCTTTTGAAAGGTAACCGCCATTAGGCAATTGCCATATCGTTTCACAGTGTTGGCCAAGATATCAAAATATTACAAGCACATTTTCTGGAATCCCCGTGGGGTTCTAAAGTACGGATACAGTAGAGAATTTGTTACACGTAGAAGTTCCCATACTTGCTGGATGTTCTAAATATAATGGAAAAGATTGCGTGGTCAAATGCATTAGGCTGAAACATGAAAGATCATTAATCGTGTGGGGCTGACAAGATCTGGGATCCACGCAGTAACAATGATAGCCGAGCACAACACCAATGCAAAGAACGGTATTGTTAATACATGTATTGTGAAATTCTACTGGTTGTCTGACCCTAACATGTTAGTGATCAATACTTGCATTCACACCCAGTTCTACCTCACCTGATAGCAATTATAACAAACCTAATTATACGAGGTATACATTAACTGGAACAAAACTTGACGCACCACGCTTCTAACATGTCTAAAATGTTATTTTTTAGACTATATGATTTCGAAAGTCGTGATAAAATACACTTGAAGGTGTGTTTAATAATGGATTGATTTCAATTTTTTTTTGCATTTAAAAAAATGACATGCCTTAATTGACTTCATGTTTTGGGAGTTTAATATAAGATCCGCGTTTTCAGAAAATTATTACTTAGTTCTAGCATTATAATTCTATATATATATTTGTCCAGGGCAATGGAAGATTAAGTAGTTTATACACCTCGGAATTTTTAATATATGGTTACATGTAGCTCAATTCAGTGGTGTAGCGTTGAAATTTGGCGCCCATGGCAAAACACCCAAATTTGCACATTACCAAACATTGCAATCTAAAATCAGATACAGTATATCCAATTCTCCTAACCATAGAAGCTGTCCTAAACAGAAATGAGGCTGGTATGTCAAATATCCTTATGGTGAAAACTTATTAATTTACAATTATCCATTACCGTATAATATAGAAACAATTTTAGACATGCTGGTCACATTGTGTTTTAATACATAGACTTGATGATACCAAATTTGGATATATGATGTTATCTACTTTGATGCATTATTATATTTGAAGAAAAATCCCAAAACCTTTGGAATGAATGAACACGTGACGTTAAAAGAAGCGCTTGCATTATATTTGGAGCAGAGTAAATTTTAACAACAACGTACACTACACATTAGCTATTATCAAATCAAGGTGAAGTGAGGAATATGCAATCAGCTTCCCAAATGCACCACATTTTCTCCAAACGAAAACTATTAGACTGAATGAAATCGGCTATTTTATATTCCCAGATGTTTCCAACCGTTGTTAGTGGAACTGAACTAACAAGCTTTTAAGGCCGATTGTGTTCCATGAGCCCATTACAGCCATTAAAATCACCATCCACACCGCGTTCATCTAGAGTTAAACCAGTTTCAAGTTTAGATAACCTTAATGAACTGTGATGAGAGTTTCCAAATGTGTGTCTAATTAGAGCAAATGATACGGCATTCTTCAGACGTTACTTTTGTAGCGCTCGGACAAACCTGAATGCCATCACCGTGCACAAATTGGCTTCGGCCTTATCGATGCTTTTTATACGTGTCTAATGCACCTGTTCTCTTCAATTTCCTAAGGTGGAAATACGTGAATTATCTAAGCGCAACATCCAAATTGCAATGAAGCGTAAGTTTCTGTCTGTTAGCACTGACAATTTGCAACACGCTATTGAAAACACCTGCTTTCCTTTCCAACGTATATGTTGGCACGTTCAATTCATCCATATTTAGATGCAAATTTGCTTCCTGCATTACCCAAATGAACCCAATAATTGCTTCAATCCTCAAGCTTGACACGCACTCCACTACCTAGAAAAGTCGAAGAAATTTGTCTCCCAATTATCCAAAATGACAAAAAAATATTTGCTCAAAAGGGTTACATCGACAGCAATTAGGCATTCGATGGCACGAGAGTCACAAATCCATTCATATTTAATGCAATTCTAGCCATGACTGATTGGAAAATTTATAAACCCATATAGATTAAAAAAATAAAAATTAAATTAAACCATTTTAGTTAGGTGTGACAATTGATAAACTCCACAATGAGTCTCTCCACTGAGTCTCTGCATTTGAAACATTATTGCAATGTTATAAACTCATAATTAAACCAATTCAGTGAAAGTACTGTATGGTACATAGTTTCACTCCATATCCTATCAATTATAGACTTATGCCCATAAACCTCTTGGCCAATCCCTTATGCATTTATCAAGTGCCAGTTCAACATCTTAATTCACCTAGAAACTGGCAGCAAGACGGTTTCAATCTTGGTAGCCTCACTTTGACATTTGGTAGAACCGCTCAATATCATAAACGTGCAGTGCATGTAATTGCTGTATAATTGTAGTTAACTGTAAAAGCGTCAAAACTACAGAATAGGGTTTTGTATCCATGCAGTTTTCTATAGTGATTAATGTCAAAGTCTTAACTATCGTACGAATTATTGCAACCTTTTGTTGTACTTAATTTGCAATAGCTTAGAGAATATATTTTTCTAAACAAGTTATCGTTTCTTTATTATTTCCTTGTTAGTGCACATGTAGTTTTGTAATACTGCAATTTAATGTCAAATTAGTAGGATAGTAATACAATTATTGAGCAAATATTCCGTTTTAGATAATCAGATTGCATACTACAATGTAATGTAGATAAGTAGTCGAATAGCTAAGTGGCCTTATGCATTCATTATCATTAGGGCTGAATACACTGTATATTTTCAGTACGCTTGCACGTCAAATTATTCCATTATGTTAATACTGGAAGCAAGATTGCTCAATTGGAAGTTAACACATTACAGAAAGCCGTTCTATTTGCACCTTATTGCATCTCGCGATTTGCATCGCTAATATTCCAATATAGTGATCAGGTTTGCTTAATTTATACAAGGGCTTATTACATTATAGCCTGAAGATTGACAAAGCTAATTGGATTTCTCTTTCACGCTACCCTGATCAATTTTTTGCTACAGCATGTTGCCCATGTGCCTAATAGAAAACTTAGAAGCCTTTATGGTGAGCTTCTTTTAATGCACGTGCACTGAAATTGAAAACATCTCAAAAACTGTCCATGAAATTATAAGAAAATTTTATCTTCAAAAACTACGTAAATAAAAATCCTCTATTTTTTTCTAATTTAACATCTTGTTCTAAATTTTCCTTTCTAAAGTGGTGTAAAAGTTCTATGAGGGAGAGATTTTTGTTTACCAGGTATATAATAAGAAACCAACTTTAATATATGCATGTAAACCTTTTTAATTGTGCTAATTCTACAAACTGAAATGTTAATGTGCCTTAAAATGAAAGTTAGGAAAAATTAGTGAGGTAATTACTCCTAATGAATGTCTAGTTTAATATGTGACAGTATTGAGAGTGTATAGCAATTAAACGTTTCATTGTTTTGATAAATTTAATTAATCAAAGAACTAATGTACTTCGCTGCTTATGTGCAATATAACACAGCAAGTCTATAGTACTCTACAATTGTATAATTCATATTGTCATATGTTTAATTCAGTTTTTGTTTAACTGTTATGTATGTTATTGATATTGCTAAATACAGCAGGTTAAAAATTTTAAAAAGTAATCATTGAATTGTAAACGTGTAGCCTATATAGTCGTACTTGTCATATTTTTATGTACAACAGACATATTGATTGAAGCATGCTTCAGAACGGGCTTTACTGTAAACACCAACTCTCCTGGTAATTGGATCGTTAAGAAAGTGTTTTTATTAAGCGCAAGAATTGTTTTACTAATGACTTAAGAGGGAATACTCATTTTCGGAATTTTTTTTTCATCTCAAAGTGCCTTTAGTAAGACAAAACATAAGACAGGCAATTTCATATGTGAAACTGCTGGATAAACAATTTGTGAATGCCTATAGGTACAACAGCCTCAAATTCATTCCCTTTGAAGTATTTACAAGCAAATCCCTCGATAAATTAGAACCACGGGCATAATTCAATTTCGAAAATACAATTTGAATAAAGTGTGCTTTTCAGGTTTTTATTTCTGCTTAATTAATCGAAAGAAATGAAACAAAATCTTAAGAGTGCTATAGGGATTTATGTAGTAAACTTGGATTCGATGTTTCATAACAGTTTCATTGTACAATTTAAACATAGGGTATGTGTTTAAGCTTGAACAAAAAAAATAACTTTTTATACATGTAGATGCTTCAAAAAGTTAATCAGGAATTCCACCTTGACAAGATTGAAAATGCATTTTCAAGCTAAAAATTTGTTAAGTAATTGATTTGGCTATGGCTTTATTTTTGTTATTCGATTTTTATTAAATTTAACTTCGAAATGCTGAGTGTGAAATGCATTTCATAGAATTTGTCTTATTAATAATTAATACACTTTCGATGCGTTGTATCAACACGTTAATTATTCAATAACTAAATATTTTCCAATAATTCAATTGTTAATGGTATATACAATGCCAACCCAAATTTTACGAATTAAAATAAAGGTTGGTATACTAAATAAAGCACCTGGTAAACATTATTAGAAGCAATTTTTCAGCTTTAATTAAACAGTTTGCTTGAAATACCAGTATTTGATTACGAAATAAATTGCATGTAATTTAACCGAATAACAATTATCTAGATTATAACTATCGTGATACTATCTTTGATTTTGGCTTGAACAAATGCATATACTTTATATGCATGTAAATAAATAATAAGACTTGCATCATCCTTTTTAATCTTGATATGCAATAATTGTACATACATGTACTAGTATATGTACGTCAGATCATACATGCAAGAAATTATATATATATAACTTGTGTATACTGTCCCTTTTTATGACATAATGATCACCCAGTCAAAGTACACGAATACAGTTACTGTAAATATGGCTTGATATCTATTGAATATGGCATGATCTAATGCATGATCTAGACAGGTTTAAATGCAGACATTATATTGTCATTAAGTACATGTATTTATAAATTCATAATAACACATGCAGAAAGATACAGTATATGGTATGTACAATATGCTATGCGTGTTAAGCATACAAGGACAAACGACATATTATAGCCCAATTAGTTTAGAAATTTACATCTGACTACATACTTCCCATGACCTATTCACATCAATCTCATTTGTTAATTATGACAGCTACTATTTTCCTGAACAAAGCCATGCATATTATCAGAATAAGTTTATATCATTATACCGTATTTTCCAAAATTACATCAATTTAAAATGAAAGACATAATTTAATGAAAAATGATTTATTATATCCCTTGGTCTTTTCAATCTAAAATATATAATTATAGAGACTAGACAGGAAACAACATGTTTAACATTTATGAATAAATTAATATAATATGAATAAACAAATTTAAAAAACTAAACTTCAATCATCCAGCTAGCAAGTTGATTAAAGTTGTCTAATGTTTAACAATCCGTATATCAGTATACCCAAATACTAATACAATTATTTGTTGTTTTTATGTTGAATATTGCATATATACAAACACACAATACATGCTGTACGATTCCACATAAACAATATACACGTATATGTGCACAATCATAACATTAAAAAACAAATATAGAGTGTAGTTTCCAATCAATAAAAGAGGACGTACAGAATATTGATCTGGGTTTAATAAATCAGTTAACAAATCTTGCCAATATTTGGATTTCCAATTTAAACAGTATTATTGTGCTATTTGAAATTAAAAATGTGGTATTCTGTAAATAAAAATTAATGTACCTTTTTTAAGATTGCCTTAAGATGCTAAAACAAGAAAGCAAAAATCAAACTCAGATATACACCGATTACATTCTATTAAACATTTCTTTGTTTTTGCAGACTGTTTTCGATATTTGAAAAACACTAGGGAATTTGTTATTGAATCTCGTGGAGAATGTTTGTTGACCCAGGTTGAGAAAGATGGTCGATGGCTTTGTGATTTTACTTGGTTTCCTTAACATTGTCAGCTTTTAGATTATTTGAACAATATATTGAACTAGCTTGTATACCCTCAACAAGCTGTAACAATGAACAACATGAATGCAGCACTGGTTGGTTATAGCGGCACTTTGCGGCCTTTTGCCCCCATTAAGCAATTAGCCATGAATGACCACTGTTGCCCTTTGAGAAAAGAATAAAAACAACATTACTGGTCGCATCGAGTTAGTTACATGTATGCAGACACATTCTAGAGCAAAGTTGCCTTTGGAATTTTGATCTCAGCATGCTAACCCTACCCATAATCTTGCTCTCTATTCTTTTTTCAAATTTAGGTCAGCATGTGAGTGTCAATAAGCCAACAACAACATAAAATATATTTATGACGACATGAAACAGCACAAACTTGCTCGTTGAGATGTTGATTAAGTTGGGCGCGCTGAATATGCCCACAATTATGGTTCCTCGCACTATGGAACAAATACAATATATGAACGTTTGACGAGGCCTAGATCAACTTCATTTGGTTTAATAAGGTCAGTCATCCAATAAACACAGAGTACAGTCATTTCCTATAATAATGGCTATATGAACGCGAGCATTAAAGAGACTCATGAATGGTAACTTATGATATCTTATGATGACCCAAAAGCCAAAGCCTGATTAACCCAACAATTCAATAAAAATAGTCTATTAAGTCAGGTGCATTTTGTATTACATTAAATCGATCCGAATAATATACCTCTTCACTTTCAAAAATCTTTAATGGTAATTTTTTGCAAGCAAAGTTCAACAAATAATGACCATTTATTTGTTTGAATTAAAGAACCTGGCAGAACAGAAACCTCCCAATAATATAACAGTGGTATACGTGTTCACTGTTTACAGAAAAACGACATGCTATTGACATATAAAGGTGCGTTCACACTGCACGAAAATGTAAAACAAAAACTGTTTTACAAGACGATCTCAAGCTAGGTTTCTCACCAC
>JAQGCC010000055.1:0-69160 GCA_034698905.1 Xestoiulus laeticollis | reverse complement strand
TCTGTCCTAATGTTATTTCTATGGAAGCTGTCCGGGACCAGCCAAAAGTGTTCAAGTTAGGGAGGTGTTCACTTTATGAAGGTGTTCAATCTGACAGGTTTCACTGTACTCCAATTCCATTTTCATGCTTTACATGCATCCTGTTAACAATTTTGAAATAATATTCAGTATCCTAATTTACAATAAGTGTAGTCGTCGATGAAGGTTAGATTCATTTTACGGTGTATACCCTTATCCTAAAATCTTTCAACATTTAGTTTAAGAATTTTTCTTTCTTTATATATATATATAAATCCCTCATTCGTGCCGTGATTAGAAAAAAGCTCGATACGCTAGATTAAAGCTATCAAAAGAGTACCAAATAATTGTTGTTTCAAAAATGAGGGTATTTTTTTCCCACCCTAGGATTGCAACATTATAATGAATAGATTTCTTAACAATGAACATTTCCGTTATGCCCAAAAATACTCCAAATCATAAGTTTAAAAATCAGGTCTGCATATAAATTTCTCAAGAGTTTTATTTCAGCCATTATCACCTGCATGGTGCACGGTGACTGAACACTTGCTTGAATATTTTTGTAAAAAAATGCATGCAATGTCAATACCCGAAAATAATATGCAAAACATCCTCAATAAACAACATACAAAACAAGCTCCGTCAATAGACAGTCTTTGCACGTGACATGCTTGTCAATTGAAGACCCAACATAAAACATTAATAACAACGCTAAAAAAACCTACATGTACCGATTTCATGATTGGCATGATATTGGACTGCATTCTTAATAGGTCAAGTATCTTGAATGTCCGGCTGGACGTTCCACCCTATATTCGGTCATCCAGAATTGGGTGCAAACATTGACCGTTTTAAAAACTGCTAATGAGACCTCCAAAGAAGATAACTATGAGGAGATATACTTAAATTAGTTGAAATTAAAAAAAATATATATATTTAAAAATGTGTTTTTATTTCGATTTTAGGATGTGGCTTCCAATCCTGCATTCGTCATGGATGGTCCATCGCAGTTTGACATTGTGCCTGGGAAATTAGGTGAGTCATAACATCAAAACTGCTGCCTGCGCATGTTGCACTGCGCAGGGGCCTATAAGGGTCTAGAATGTGACATTTCATGTGGTCCATGAGAAATGATATTAAAAAAATGAACAAAAGATTTTGACATCACCACTTCATCAAATATATGTGATTTGGCCCTCAAGACCCGTCCAATCTGGTCCTTCTCCAAAAGTTTGCCAACTCCATTAGGGTAAAAACAGCGTGAAGCATGGACATAACATGGATAAAAATAGGGCCTGAAATACTGCGTTTCGATTGGTTTCCCGAGGGCGGGAATTTCCAATTGTCCAATCGGAATGCTCCATTTCAGGCCATGCTTCACACGGTTTTTATCCTTATTGTAAGAACAACCTGGAGCATGGGAGAATAAGCATAGGCATGAATTCCTGAAATCAGCGTTTTGATTGGATTCCCGATGGCGGAAATTTCCGATTTCCCAATCAAAACGCTGATTTCAGGAATTCATTCCTATATGCTTATTCTCCCATGCTCCACATGCACTGTTCTTGCACTTAGTGGATTAGGCAGTGACGTCTATTCGACAATCAAAAGGTGAAACGTTTAAAACTGGAATGTGAGACTTTAATCGCAGTCAATTTAACTGATTAGAGCACTTGATAGCACCTAATCCAAACGAGCAAAGGACTTCCTCTAATGGGTGCATAACGATGCACTAATGAATAATACAACAGGACGATGGCATCACATCAACATGGTTTCCTTCAAACATAAACAATAACCTTTTTAGGTGGTGTCATCCTCATTTATTTGCAACATTCCATTGAAATGTATAATCATATACGTAAAGACTTACATGTACATGTATTTTAGTCGGCTGGAATGCAGCTCCCATAAGGTTGCCAGCCAGTGCAGCCACATGCATGTATTTGAAGTATACTGGGGGTATTTAATGAATGTGAGATCATTAGAATGGCAGTATATTGGAACGTTTGTTTGCCAGCAATGTTCAAGGATGAATAATGTACTGTCTATAGCCATTTGCATGTAGGATGTCATTGACCACGACATATACCAAGGACGTCGACCAATAACCAGCTACTCCACTATTTTTAGAATATTTTTATGTATGGATTTTATTACCCGAAATTCTCAATTAAGAAAACATTTTTAATGATTTTTAAGCCTTTGAAGCAACTTCAAAGTTGTTTTCATACAATTAATATCAAATGTAGAGCAAAAGGTTACGTTTTTACACGGAGGCCTTTTTGCATCCCAAATCCACGCATGAACGACAATTCCCACATTAAACAAATATTTCAAACACCTGACGCCGGATATTTACATGTATCGTTTCAGTCAAATTCATCTTAATTAGTCTCATTAAAACTTCTGGTAGGTTGCTGCTGGGGGGGGTGATCATAATTTTATGGAAATTCCAAGACGAGAACTAAGATTATGTTCGAAACCTGTGGAATGGCAAGCCCTCTTTCACCGGCCTCTTTTTCATCTTTGTTTTAGAAGGTGGACCCACTTTCTATATGATCAAAGAACAATTCTTAGGGGTCAGCAACCTTTCTCACGAATCTGTAGAGGGTAGATGATTACGAGTTCAGGAACACAGTTTGTGAAAGGGAAAACTGCATGAACACGACCCCAAGAAATGTTATCTAACACAAAAAAAGCTCATCCACGTGAAATTGAAATGCTAATTAAAATGTTGGAAAATAAAAGAAATGCATCTGTTGCGTGCGAATATTACAAAAGGATCTCACGTTTTAACGTAGTTTAATTAGTCGTTAATACAAATGGCACGTGTTACGTCACGGTGTATTCGTTATACAAAATATAGCAAATGTACATATGTAACTATAAACGACCGAGTTATTCATGTACGTTACATGTACATTATATATTAAAAAATAAACAGGATTATAGGTAACAAAGTGAATATAAAAATAAATAAAAGCTTTTCGGTTTTAATTATATATACCGTAAAACCTGGGAAAGTGGCCACCATTCAAAGTGACCAATTTTCATAAAATAGTTTAGGTTTTAGTTCATGTTTTCCTTCATAAAAATACTCTATAATGACCACCTGTCTATTGTGTATAGTGACCAGTATGTGCTATTTCTTTTGCAAATTTTCCATTTACAATGCACCTTATAATGTGAACATGTTCATTCTGCAATAGTAAGACTTTCAAGAAAATTGGAAGGGGAATTCCCTTTAAGGAAAAAGCCCTTAAAGGGGATTGACATATGAATCATCTTGCTTCCTGTTTTCACCCCTGTCAGTCCTTGATTTCATTCTTTAACCTGCGCATGTCCCACGGTGAATCTCTACTGCTGCAGGTCCTTCATCTCATTCTTTAAATGGACACCAGTTTCATCAAAAATGTACAATTTTTGTTTGTTTTTATATTCTACCAACTGTTATTTCGCTTTTGCAGTTTGTTCCTAAATGCTTAAAGCTTGTAGTCAAAAGCTTTACAAAAATTCAATTCTGAAATAAAAGCAAGCACGATTTTAAGCATTTTAACACATATCGAATATAATTCCTCATAACCGAATTTAATATGCATGCACAGTTAATATAGGACACAGCATAAATACAAATTTACATAACAAAATGTGCAAGAATGTTAACATTTGCACTTGTCGCTTTAAACAATATGAATGATCCAAACTTGGAATGAATTTGCAGGAGACCGCTGGTTTATTTCCTGTCTGGGATGTCTGTACTTGACCAGAGGACTATTCTACAGAGTCGTCCCTGCTGACCAGTCGTTCGAGGAAGAGAATTATGCTGGCATTTTTCGTTTCCGAATTTGGTGGTGTGGAGAATGGCTCGAAGTGACCGTGGATGACAGGTTGCCCACGGTCAACAATCGCCTCGTGTTTGTCCAAGCCCAACATTCCAACCAGTTCTGGGCAGCTCTCCTGGAGAAAGCTTACGCCAAGTAAGGTCATCGTCCATTGGAAAACCAGAAGATATACTGTATATATGCAACATATTGACGACAATATTCCTTTGCAATGCAGGCTCCATGGTTCGTACGAGGCCCTCAAGTACGGCTGTTCTTTGGACGGTCTGGCCGATCTTACAGGTGGCATTACAGAATCCATAAACATTCGCCAGGATCCCTCTGCTTGTGGGAGGATGCTCAACAAGCTGCTAGACATGACATCAGTGGTGACCAGTACAGTTCTTCAGACACAGGTTAGGCAGTCAACTAATACGAAAACCCAATGTGTGCTCACCACGGATGTTCATTGTAGATTAACTAAATTGATATTTTGATTGTAGACAAGGAACCAACCTGAAAAACTGGCCAACGGAATCTTGTTAGGAACAAATTATCGGGTTCTGTCCTTGGGCAAGGTAAGGGGTCGCTTAATGTGTTTGGGTGTGTGGCAGTTTAATGTCATGAAACTGGCATTTACAAAGTTCAATGAGAACATTTTATCCCGGGTGGAAAAATTATATGTGGCCATATATATGAATTAATGTCTCATATATGGCATACATCATGTATGATGTAATCCATGTATGATACATGGATTTATGTATGGCAATATCCGAAAATACTCGTATATAAATTAATTGGATATGGCCATATACCTGCCTCCATATACCGCCATACCTAGAATCGTATCCGTATATAAGTTAATTAAGTATAGCCAGACTTGTCTCCACATATCACCATATCAAAAATTGTCCATATATAATTTATATGAATTTAGCCATACACGCCTCTTTATGATCATATGTAACCGTTTCAATTATATGGCAAAATCTGGCAATATAATCGACTAAATTTAGTCGAGTATCTTAAGATACTCTAGCTGAGTAAGACATTTTGTCAAATGTATTAAGATACTTTAGTCGCGTAAGACACTATTGTGAAATGTCTTAAGATACTAAAGTCGAGTATATGGTCGAGTATTAAGAAGCTTTGTCTAATGTCTGATGGCGCTTTTGTCGACTGTCTTAAGATACTTTTGTAGATTGTCTTAAGATACTTTCGTCAAGTGTTCTTCTAAGAGTAAGAGTTTGTCTGAAAGGGTCTAAAATTATATGATATAACTTATAAAAAGTGTCTTAGTATTTTTTAAATCTATTGAGCAGCAAAGGCGGCATAGCATCCTAGATGGAAAAAATAGATATGGCCATATATGAAAATTTCCAGATATGGCTGCATCCAAGATTGGCCACATATATACACATTTGGCATATCTAGACATGTGGGTACACTCTAAAAAAATTAGGTTCATAAAAGGTTCTTTAGAGAAATTTTGCTATTTAAAAAAGATAGGTTCTTTAAAGAAAACATAAAAAGGTTTAAATTATAGAACCTTAGCAGGTGCATTTAGGAACCAGTAAAGAGGTTAATTTTATAGAACGTAAAAAGGTGCGATATAGAACATTTGTAAAGGTTCAATTCACAGAACCGTGAAAAGTTACAGTTAAGAACCTTACTAGAGGTTCAATTTATAGAACCTGGGGGGTCTTCATAGAACCTTAAATGATTTTGTTGGTGTAGCAAGGCATTGAACCTATAAAGGCTCTACATAGTACAGCTTTTTTTTTAAGAGTGTAGAAATGCCATATATGGCATTTCTGGGTATTTGTGGCTAATTTCGGATGCAGCCATATCTGGTGTCTAGATATGCCATATGGGTATATGTGGCCAATCTTGGATGCAACCATATCTGGACATTTTCATATATGGCCCTATTTTTCCACCCGGGATCACAGTGCAAAAAAAAATTAAGAAACTGAAAGACTTGTAAACTTAATTTATTTATTTATTTATTTATTGAAACAGTCAACGAGTATTGTCCTCTGTCTCTTCGAATGGCTATGGGAAAGTTCCTTACAAAGAAAACTTGAAAAAAATCACTAATATGTTTCAATGCAATTGTTATCGGACATAATTTTTTTGTGCCAACAACTTTTTCGAGCATAGGGTACAAATGATTTGAAAGTGAATAAAAAGATTATTGATAAACCAGACGATGGAAGTTCATACGCTTAATTCAGTTCCTAGACTAACCGCCTAAAGTTCGTGCTAGTTAACGGTGTTACTGGCACAAGATAGACCAAAAGCCAAGGTGTTGAATAGGCGTTCAACGTCCTGTTCCTATAGAAGCCACCTGCGATGACCTTAACATTATTCTGTTGGGTGGCGCTTGGAGATTTCGCCCAGCGAATGCAAATCTTAACCAAACTTATACTATTTGTCATGACCTTTTTTTATGACCCAAATTTCTCAGCCAGGAAGAAGGGGATCCTCCCAAATCTAGGAGATGAAAAAATGCCTCATTGATCCGAATCGAAACATTTAATCCAAATTCACGTTTATCAAACGCTTTTTTTTGCTTCATAAATGGCACAGTGCCAGTTTTTCAAAGCAAAAATAGAAGAAAAATCTGCTTAAAGTTTTTGGGGAACATTTTCAGTTAGTCCAGCTTAAGAGGGTTGCAGACCAGAATAAGCCTTTTTTTTTTCGAAATTATTATTTTATTTAATTTTGGAAACTGATAGTAACAAATGAAATGTACGTAGTAGGACCTAGCATAAATATTCTATTATTTGTTTACAGTTTTTGTTTAAATATATGTTTATTACGCTTCATGGAAATATGTCCGTAAAGTTTACCAGATCCCTCTTTAATTATAATCTTTACGGACATATTTCCATGAAGCGTAATATACATATATTTAAACAAAAAAATTAAACAAATAATAGAATATTTATGCTAGGTCCTACTACATTTCATTTGTTCCTATCAGTTTCCAAAATTAAATAAAAAAATAATTTCGAAAAAAAGGCTTATTCTGGTATGCAACCCTCTTTGGGAGAAGTAATATTTTGTTAAAAATCCTATTTATAAAAACTTCCCTTAAGTTGAAAGATTAAATTTTGAAAAATACTCTAATTATTTATCATGGGCAGCGGTTCTCTAACTTTTTTCGCCTCGGCACCCTTGTAATAACAATATTTAGTGAATATTTAGAACAATATTTTTGAATAATTCATAAAAGAAGAAAAAACAGTGCAAATTTAATGCCCGTCTTTAAAAACCATGAAATTTCTAAATTATGTAGTGCAAAATTCCTTGTAAGTTTGGCAGCTCCAGTTTGAAAATAAAGTAGCAAAAACACAGAATATACGTAAAAAAAGTAGAAAAACATGCAAAATATGCATGGTCTTGCGGTTGTTTAAAACACATAACATTTTAGAATTAATTTCATACAATGTAGAGCGAAATTCCCCGTAAGTTTGGTAGCTCCAGTTTTGAAAATAAAGTAGAAAAACAGAAAATATACCTGAAAAAAGTAGAAAAAAAATCCAAAATAGTGGTCTTCCAGTTGTTTAATGCGATGACTGAAACTGCAAATTTGGATGAATTTTTCATTATTTCTTGGTGTTGCCATGTTATAAAAACAGATTCTACTGCTAAATTGCTAAATCTTATTGAAAATTAAATATTATTGCGGCACCCCTGGCATTCGCTCGCGGCATCCAGTTTGAGAATTGCTGATCTAGGGAACAATTAAGAGGATTTTTTAAAATTTGTGTTTCAACAAAAGCATGATTAACTTAAAACTTTCTCCATAGGAAAGGGTAGTGTAGTAGATCACCTTAATGCAGATGATTAAATATAATATATTAGTGATAGGTAACTTGGTCCCTCTTATGTATATATTTTATGAATGATTTTGAATAGTCAATGAACTAAGAGCCTGACTGTAAACATTCATAAGCGACAGTTTATATTATTTATAAGATTTATCTGAAACAGTATAAAGCTGACATAATTAAATAGATGGAAAAGATACATGTATACACAGTACATGTAGATACATGTACTAAAAAAATCAAGATTTTTAATCGGCAATCCCACAATTTCATTTCAGATCGAAACCTTTTCTGGGGAGCAAGTACAACTAATCCATCTGAAAAATCCATTGGGTGCCATATCTGAATATGTGGGTGCCTGGGCACGGGAGTAAGTCACCAGATTTTTGCAACTCGAATGAGAATTTACGATACCTAAGATGTTGTCATTGTACTAAATCCATGATTATTTCTTCTTAGTTCAATGGAATGGGCCGATGTACTTCCGGAAGAAAAAGAAAGACTTAATTTAAAGCATGCGGCCGAAGGAGAACTATGGTTAGTTGTTGCTGCAATTTGTACCACAGGTAACATGGTTAAGAGTTATAAAAGCTGTCGTTCAATCGCACCTAGGATAACGTACCAAGAATTTGCAAAGACTTTTACCCACTTGGAAGTAGTCCATTTGGATGGCGAAACGAGCAAAGACGAACCCACACTACGTAACAAACAGCCCTGGCAAATGCGCATGTGGCAAGGGGCATGGCAAAAAGGAGTTACAGCTGGAGGATGCAGGAACAATTCTGGTAGAACATTTTATAAAATTATATAATAGACATCCTAATTCAGAATCTGTGATTTTTGAGCAGAGCGGCTCATGATTGCGCAGGTGAATTTCAGGGTGGAAGAGGTGCTCGTAGTTCAATTCAATTCAGTAGCCGATCATCAGCACAAATTGAATAAATTAATAGTTAATAATAGCACGATAATTTTACTAATTTATTTAGATACCTTCCACCTGAATCCGCAATTCCATTTGATCTTATCGGACATGGAGGAAGTAGTCATCTCGCTAAATCAGCACTGTATCCTCGAACCCAAAGTGATTGGATTTACAGCTTACCACGTAAGGACACGTGAATGCACACTATTTGAGGTAAATACCTCATTGAAATACATCTATTCAACTTTAAAAATTTATTTTTCAGTTGCTCAAAACTGCAATCGAAAGTATCGGAAGGACGTTTTTTAAGAAGAACAAGTCAATGGCCAATTCGCAATATACAAACAGCAGACAGGTAAGATCGTGCTGTAATAACAAAATAAATATACATGTATATCAGCAAATTCTTGAATTCATGCATGTCACTAAATTTTTTCATGTACATGTATCTAAAGGTGACACAGCGTTGTCAGTTGGAGCAAGGAGGCTACATGGTCCTCCCTACAACATTCGAGCCTGGACAGGAAGCGAGCTTCACACTAAGGGTTTATTCCTCCAAACCACTAAAACTGAAGTAGGGCATTAACGCTTTTGATGAAAGGGTTTACACTGAAGATGTTTTTTGTGGATTTTAATTATGTTTTCAATTTTCAGGTTAATAGATTCAACACCAGCCATAATGAAACCAGCAATCTTAAAGGTAAGTTGCAGGTTATTGATGATGACCATCATCTCCCTGGAATTTAATTCTCAAAGATTAACTATTATTGATGTCTGTGCAACACCTAGGCCCCAATAACAGCCGATGGCAAAGGATTGAATCAGTACGAGGCGGTTTTTATGCAACTGGCTGAAGAGCACAAAACCATCAACGCCTTTGAATTACAAGAGTTGCTGGAAGCTGTTCTTCCAAACGGTAATTATGCTTTGCACAGGTTCTATGCTAAAAATAGAAATTATAGATCATAGCCATCCTGTTGCATACCAGAATATAAAGCCTTTTTTCTAAATCATTTTTTTATTTAATTTTTATAAACTGATAGAAACAAATGGAATGTACGAGGACCTAGCATAAATATTCTATTATTTTTTGTTTGTTTGTGTATGTATGTGTATATTCCATTTCATGGAAATATGTCTGTAAAGTTTATAATTCTAGAGTTTCTGGTAACAAATTATTTCTGGTATTAAATTAAAAAATAATTTAGGAAAAAAGGCTTATCTGGTACACAACCCTCTTAATATTTCTTTGATCATTAACTATAGATTATGTAAAAAGTTGTGCAAGCTTGGAAGTATGTCGACAGGTGGTTCTAACATTGGATGTATCCTTTTTTTGCCTACAAGCATTTCCAACTTATATCATTTATTTTAAGCCAGATGATTTATTAATGCATCTGTAAGAATTGCATTATAAGATTTGCCTTGGTATCCATCATATTCCTTAACTTGCTTCTTAGTCCAGCGGTACTGGGCGATTAAAATTCTCCGATTTCAAAGACCTGATGTGTAGTCTCAAGTATTGGCAGAACACGTTTAAAAACCACACCAAAGGCACAACTGGCATCTTAAGGGCAGAGCGGCTACGAGATGCCCTTGCAGAAGTGGGTAAGAAAGAATTCTGTTATACCATTATTTTCTTCCTGGTCATAATAGGTACCGTATTTGAACACATTTTTTTTTACATCTTCAGGATTTCAGCTGAACATGGAGATTCTCTCGTTGTTGGTCATCCGGTACATGCGAAAAGATGGCACCCTCCGATTTGGAGATTTTGTTGCGTCAATATTACATTTGACAATGGCATTTGGTAAGTCATGGGATGCCTTTAGTCAATTTGTAATTTGCACTAGGTTAGCTATAATACACGAATTCTTATTTCAGCCATGTTTGAAAAAAAGGACCCTCTCCAAAATGGTTATGTTAAACTGAATCTAGCCGAGGTACGTTTGCAACTCACATGGCAGATACTCAAAATTGTGGCATATACTTTACGTTATAAAATTCAAAAACTCGTACATATGAATGCAACACTTTTCAGTATCCAAACCATATAAAATCAATGTAGTCTATGTCACAAACAGATGACAGCAAATTAGGATAGCTACTAACAACCATATTTTTTTCATTTCAGTGGTTGAAAAGTTGTTTAGTATGTTGAAGACAGAAACCAGTTTGCTACCTCTGCTGCCTTTGATGTAGGCTACTTGTAAATTTGATATAGATATTTTATAATGTGCAATAATCACGACATTCTGTAGTTTTGTTATAACCTTGTATTAATAAGCGAGTTATGTAATAAAGCCAAATTACTGCAATTATCGAAAGTTTGAAACTAATTCCGGATTTATATAAGTTTGAAATGTTACACCCATAAACGGTATAAACATTACATTTCGGGTAAGAACAGCGTAGAGCATTTGAGAATAAGCATAGGAATGAATTCCTGAAATCAGCGTTTTGATTGGGGAATCGGAAATTCCCGCCATCGGGAATCCAATCAAAACAGTGAATTGAAAATTTTACAAACACATGGTTGCGGTATCTATTGAAAAATACATGTTGACGATACGTTTATCGAAAATATTTGCGAGAAATAGTAGTATGATCGATTACAATATGTTTACGCGTCATTAACGTCCCATAAACTGTCTTTTGGCACCGGCGCATCATTTATGACGCTTAATGTAAAGTTAAGCACAAACGACTGTGCAGCTATATATTTCTTGCTTCTATTAAACTTGTTATCCCAACTATTATAAAATTCACTTTCTCTGTCCGACAAAACAAACCCCAGATTTTCGTGCATGTCCGTCTTTTCGGGTCCACACATTTGTGAAAAACTTACCTGTTTAAACATAAATAGTTAAGCATTTCTGTGTAACAAATTACTTTTCCTATTTTGACGTTCGATCTTTGTTAAAATTTGTAAACTGTCTGTCATTCTAAATTATCCTAGTAAAAAAGAAGAAAAAATGTAAAATATTAAGTCTGGAAACAATGAGACTAACACAAGCAAGTTAAATTAAATCAATTAACGAATTTCTTTTTTACCTGTCTTTTAATTGTATATTATACAATAAATTCAATGAAGAAAGAGAGAGGGGGGGGGGTATAGAGAAACAGCATGTAGTACATGATTTGGGAAAAAAAAGTACATTGATAATGCATCCCACCTGTGATGCCCACATGTATAATCCCAACAATGATCAAATTGCTAATAAAAAATCCATTAAATTGAAGTCGATCGAAACGGCTCTGCTAATGCTGCCTCTCATAAATGATCACCTGCAAATAATTTTTGTTTTGAAGGCTTATGTACAAGTCACGAACAAACAATTTACAAGTTCAACAATTGGGATGAGTTTCCCAATTTACGGTGGAAATGGAATTGGAACGGTCAAGATTAACAGGCTTCCAACAAACAGGACTGATATAACATCAAATGCCAGCGTTTTGCGACATTAAAAATCGCCGTAAATTAATGGCAGGGATGTTACCCATATAAAACTATTTAAAAAGTTCATTTAACTTCTGAAAATGTTGCTACGATGATTTTTATAAATTGGTAACATCCCTGCCAACTACTATGATGCCAATTGATAAAACTGTTGTTAGCATTTAGAATGATGGACATCTAGGAAACTCATATTCGAACAAAACGCATGCATCTCTCGAACAAAAGTGAATGGGTGTATTTAGTTTGAGATGGGCAATAAGTAAGAAAAATAAACTTCCACCGAAATGCATGGTTTTGGCTACGTGTTGTGGATAACTACGGTGCAATAAGCAATGGTCAAAGCAGTGTACGAGACCTAAATATGAAATGCGTGCGAATGAATAACAACAATCTGGTTTTAAGTGGAGGTAGTCTTACGAATGTGCAGTCTGATACACATGGGTACATTACGTATGATTAGGTATGTGGCAGGTAAAAGGAAGTATAGATCAAGTATATTGGTATGGGATGAGTCTACTATGGATTGTGATTAAAAATGGAAAACTATGTACAGGCTTGGCGAGTTTGACGACACAATACTATCTGGGAATGTTTAAATTCAAATTGTTTTCATAAAAAATAATCTAATCTGATTAACATCAATGGATTTCTTCATATGGGTTCCCAGAAAAATGCAGGTTCCCAGTTTCTATAATTCCTTGAAGAATTCCTTATGAAATAAACTGTTTCATTCTTCACAAACATTTTGAGGAATTTTTTTTTGTTTCCTGGTTAGTAAACAATATACTTAAGAGGATCCAAACCATGTACATTTGAGGTTTTTTCCATACATCGTCACAATAATCTTTTTAGCGAGTTGCATATTAAGCATAGGAACGCCATTAAAGGGATGTGGAAAAATACTTTATGTTGGAAAGAATGAATAATGCAAGGTATCCCCTACACTTAAAAAACATACATTGTCATCAATATTGTATGGACCAAAAATAATAAAACGTTGGTTACAAAACTAGCATTTAAAGTTTTTAAGTTATATACACAAGGTGTAGAAAGAAAAGCAGAAAACATAGCTGTATTAAAAAAATACTAAAATATAAGATTAAACATTTGCTAAAATTTACAAAAACTTAATTCTTACAAAATAAATTAAAACGAAAATGTGTACAAAAATTTATCAAAAAGGAATTGCTTTACAACCAGCGTTTATACAATGTTTTGAAATCGGTCCATACAATATGCGTACAAAGTTGGCTGTTGAAGGTGGAAATACATATTTTACCAAAGTTTCTTATGGAATTTTACCATTAAATGATGCGAGAAACCATGAAGACATTCATTTGAGGTTATGGAAAAAATATTAATAGTAATTCATTATTCCTTCACGCATGAATTTATATCAACATTCAGTTTGATCAAATAGCTCTGACCATCAGTCACACCTTTTCTGTTGTATCCACAAACATTGCTCATAATTAAACATTACTTATAGTTGCCTCATAAACCCTTAAAATTATTTTAGATTTTCTGATGTTTTAACTTTTTCAAGAATTCGGAGTTTCGGTTAACATGTTTACGTCCTACATTTAAATTTTTTTTATATTTTCCACAGAATCCGTCATTTCGTAAAGCAGCGCCCTCATTTTTGCCTGAATTGCGACAGAATGATAGATGATTATTTCAGGCTTCACAAGACCGAAATGGTTCGGATGAAAGCTATACATTTCCAGAACTGCCAACACCCTAGTATTGCAAAAAAAAGTGCCTTCAAAATCTGTAGATAAGCCACATCTTAAATGCAACACATTTGGAAATAATAAATGCAAAATGCCAGGCATGCAGCAATCAAGGCCAGTGTCTGGTGCCCCATTACAAAATCAAATACAGTGATGTGGGCATTTTGGTCGAATGAACACATTGCGGCTAACTCTTGGGATGTACAAAGCATTCTAAACTGACACGAGTTATTTAAAATTATTCCGGCATACCCAAATCTTAACACATGTAGTTCAGCAAAACAAATATGAAGTTTTCACGGGGCACACATGTCGATTCTATTTCGCACTAACAACAGTGCCAACACTATCTAGAAATTCATCGCCAGTTCCATTCGTAACGATGAAAAATGGGGTTTCCTTTGGAAAAAGACACAATGGCATTCACGAGTTTCATGACGCCACAAAAAGGCGTTTACGTATAAACTCAGCGGCTGTAATTTGTTTTGTTAGTTTTGGGTGAAAGTACAAGCAAAAACGCACTTGACCGATGAAAAGGCCTGGACAACTGAGGTACAACGGCATACTTTTAGACAGTCATTCGACAATTTAACTCAAAAATCGTAAAATGTCAATCAGCAATTTTAACTGTAGCAAGTTCACCAAATGAAAAATCACTAAATAGCCAAATATGTTTAAATCAGACTATTTACAGCGCATAACACTGACCTGAACGAAAATTTTAATCCAAACATTTTAATATACGCTGTGATTTTGGGATATACGAGAGTCCCATTTAGCATTCAAATTTTTGGTTCAGTAATGCAATTGAATCTCGGTTGCTCGGGCTTTCTCAATCCAGAGTTTTGCACAGTTTTGTAATCGAGTGGTGCTTATCATTTAAAACAAGAAAACAAGACTAGATACAGTACAAAGCATCTCGACAATACTCTTGAGTATGGATGGGTCAAAGGGTGAGGGGAAGCATTGCACTCTTGACCATTTGTGTTTCAATGATTTTTCGATGAGAGCATAACATATGAATTCAAAAAAGAAGCTGTCCTATCGAGTGAATATTCCTCAAACGCCAACATCGCTTACCATCCTGTTTTTGTTCCCTTTATCTTGAAAATCAAATAATCAAGTGATTAAAATGTTTAAGTATAAACAAACGGGGAAACGTAGCAAACATTTTTTTGGGTTAAATATGAACCCATATTCCAATTGTCGCTTTAATGTACGGCATCAGAAAACGGCATTTCCTGTTGGAAACACGCCATTCTAATCCACCGACTCAAAAGATTAAGGACATTCAATCAAATATCCAAATATATTTTAGGAAATTCATGTCCTAAAGCTATGAAGCTAATCATTTTGCAAGCTTAGAACATGGTCGTTTTAAACTTGAAAAACTTAAGATTTGGGTGAAAACAGCACGTACTTATTACTGGAGTCACATATAGACTAATAAAACCATCCCTAGCAACATTTTTTTTAACTCAAAGACTATTGAAAACGTCAAGCAACACGTAATTTTTACCAAAGATTATCATAGAATATCAAAAATTACCAATGTGTACTGCATGTGGACACTTCTAGGCAATCAGCTTTCATAGGCAACAATGAACACAGCCAATTTGAACTCTTATCCAATCACAGCTGCTGACGTTAACAAAACTGGTTGAACATGAGTTGTACGTGACATGATCAAGTTCACACGTCGCGAATCACACCATGTGTGAAATCTTACTAAGGCTACAGCCTAAAAACCCTAGAGGTTGGCACAACCAAACAAGAATAAATAGTTATCATCAACGCCGGGCGTGTAGAAATTTCAAAGGTGCCTTCACACCGACTCGCAACTGAGATTTGTTCGTTTTCTTAAGTGAAAGCGCATGAAACTCAATGTTGCCACAAAACAGCCATAAATGTCTGTGCCGATTTCGAAACGCACCAATCGTGATGGGAAACCGCGGCTTAGTTTTACAAAAGAAGTAATAAATCCCATCAAGTTCAACAAAGGTTTGTGTGTTTTCAAATCCCATTAATAAGCACTAAGAACAGGACGGGAACAGACGCCTTCATTCCACACGTGCCAATTTTACCGGATGAACGACTCGGCACCGCAGATGAGGGGCTTCGTTCTATTTTTTCAGCATCGTGGCAGTACTTCTGTGTGAACAGCTTTGGTGCAGGAGAACCAACAGGAGGTACTGGAGTATTTAATTAAAAGGGGAACAGTTGCCAATTACATTTGGCGTAGGGTTTAAAATGAGCCAAAGCACAACGCAGTCTTTTCAGCATGTTTCTTCATGTAGGCGCGTAATGGCAGATTAATTCTCTTTTAGAAAGAGGGGGGTGGGAAATAGGGGCAGGGACAATAATTTCATCACTTTTCCAAATCACAAATACGACTTGTGCCATAATGCACAAACTTGGAAGAAACGGGCAAAGAATTGAGCGAATTCCGATCTTCCGCACCGTGTCCCAGTTTTATGTACACTTTCACTGGACTGCAACCGAGATGCGCGCAACCACGACTAGCGACCATACAGACGGGGGCGTGGGGGAACAGTTATCCCAGAGTAAAAAATAAAAAAAAACGGTTGAATAAATGGCTGCCAACTTGTTAACTCCAGGCACGGCGTTAACGTGAACAGGCGAGAAAAAGCAGCAGATGGTGGGATAAACCAGCTACCTTCTACAAAAGGGTTAAACCTTTGAAGATGTTTCCAGGGCACTCGCGAACACCATCCGTCTTTTCTCTCGATGCAACCACCAATGTTCAGAAGGTGAATGCCTTATTGGTTATGATGCTAGTGAGAACGGGCGAGCTCAAAATTTTAGATCTTCCGAGGCACCCAGATTAGCAATCGTTTTCTTTATACGAAGCGCAGTCAGTCGGGCAGCTGCATTGTGATACCAGCATTCCTTCATCACCTTTGACATGACCCGCAGAGCCTAAAAGAACGGTATATGCTTTAAATTCTGTACTAAGGAGAAATGGGAAATTATTACAGGTATACCAGCCACTTTTAGGGATAAAAATATAGGAATTATAGGACATTTTCTTCAAAAATATATGAATTATAGAACATTTTCTTCAAAAATATATGAATTATAGGACATTTTCTTCGAAAAAATAGGAATTATAGCACAGGATGGCAAACACTTCTTCGTATTTAATATTTAGGACTTTTTAAGACTTTTCAGAATAAATTTTAGGACTTTTTTAGATTAAATTTTAGGACTTTAAAAGTTAAGGGTGACTTTAAATGCATACTATAGAATTTTATTTTTAATTCGCAACTTTTGAAACATAGTTTTTACAATAATTATGCAATTATTCAGAGAGTATTTAGGACTTTTTTGGGAATATTTAGGACATTTTTTAGGAATATTTAGGACTTTTTTAGAATTATTAAGGACTTTTAGGACTATTTTAGGACATTCAGTACTTGTTTGTCACCCTGGTTATTACAATCCTGTACAAAAGTCAAAGAAAATATAGGAAATAAGAGGACAATTTAAGGATAAATTGGACAATATAGGACGACATTAAAAATATAAGAATTTATAGGAAATACAGGATGGCTGGGATGCCTGAATTATAATTAATATAAATGGCAATTAACAGTTCACTTGCAATTTAAATTTGCAATGAAATGCAATAAAAGATAATACCTCGCAGGCTTGCCACCTATTTGGAATCGAAGGGCGCTGCTTTTCTGTACAAATCACTTTTCGCATTTCGTCGATAGTTGGATCGGAAGGCACCATATCATAATAAGGAAGTTGGTAATCTTCGTAAATGCCTAAGATCGAAAACATTGATTTAAAAATAATAGAAGAAATGCAGAAAAACTAATGGAATTTGCTAAACCATTCATTAACCACTTTAAAGCTACTAAAGAGCTAACCTCCTACGTTACACCGTCTGGTGATTTCCCAAAACACAAGTCCGAGCGCATACACATCAGCTCTCTTGAATGAATCGAAGTGGTTCATGTTTAACGTCTCATCCAAAACTTCGGGTGCCATGTAGCGTTTCGTTCCGACACGATTGTTTGGAGGGATATCCACGGTGTCGGTTGCCGCATCGTGACGAACAGCCAATCCAAGATCGGCAATGGCACAAGTTCCATTATATTTTACCAAGATGTTCTTGCTTTTCAGATCTCTGTGCGCAATGGCAGGTTTTCCTGTTTAAAATTGGTGGAAGAATTAATTTTAGCTGTAATTTATGAATTTTTTTAGCATACCATGAACTTGGTAATCGCATGCAGAATGCAACATGTGAGAAATGGGCAATTACAAAACAATAGCAAATACAATGTAATCGCAACAGATCAAAAAGAGATTTTTCCTACCCTGTGTTCCAACAATTTCCATGTGCAAATGGGCCAAGCCGTTAGCTATGGACAACGTCATTCGACACATTCCAGCCGTGTCCACCGTGGCACGATTCAAATAATCAAAGAGTGAACCGTTTTCGTGATAGTCTGTGATGAGCCACAACTGAGTCCAAGTACCGTTATCTACAGGAAAATTTAAGGTTGAAGAAATGCATTAATTACCAGATTTTTCGAGCAAACCGTGCTTAACGGTTCTGCACATGTGGTATTTCACACATTAATTCTTGACCGATGGCTAAATACGAAAACCATCAATGCTCGTCTAAAAATAGTCCTAGTTTCTGACAAAATTGACTGGAAGTATTTTATAGAAAGGCTTATTGCACCCATGACGCTACCTTTGTTATCGGCAGCAATGAAGCCCAATATATTTTCATGCCGTAACATTATCGTCTGATAAATCTCTGCTTCCCTGAACCATGACCGCTCTTCGCGGGACGAAAAAATCTTCACGGCAACGTTCTCGCCCCTCCACCGCCCTCGCCACACTTCTCCAAAACGTCCTTTGCCAATAATTTCCAGCAACTGGATTTGTCGGGCGATGCTCCTCTGCACCAACAAGGGCAAACCTATAAACAAAATGCATTTGAAACGTAAACAATTGCAGAAAAGTATTCGGCCAAGCTATGCCAATACAAAAGAATTATGTCACATTCAAAAGTGATACGAGCTCTTAAACTTCCGTAAAAGAATGCTTGCCTTCCCCACCAAAACCTTTCAAAACTGCGAACGGTATATCAAAACGCTTACCGGAACCAGATCCCGACGTAGTCATTTCGATCATGTCTCTTAAGGTTTGTCCACCTCCCAACATGGGATGGTCAGCTCCATCCAAGGTGACCTCAACTTCATTACGGATACGCTGCTTTGATTGTTGCTTTTGTTGGCGCATGGATAGAACCACTACGAAAACGACGCTGATAAAGCAGATGGGCAGCACAATGACCAAAGCTTGCTCAATGGGACTCAAGCCAGTGCCTTTTACATCGCCCTCATCTGATATTATGGAAAGACAAAATTAAATGGTTACACCGAAACGGGTGAGCAGAGTTTCAAAACCCTTCATCTTAAAACGAAATAACAATATAATGCAAACCACTAAGAAGCATCTTTCAAAATAGCGGTACTACGCTGGAAGTAGATTATTAACCAATATGAGAATATTTAGAATTACATGCATGTCAAAGGCTCTAATCCGAATGATGTACTTTTAGCAAATCCTGTTATTCTAGGTAAAAATGATAATAACCATTTACTATTTCCCTAGCTACGTGGATTTTCCAGGAACTAAACAAATGTCGAAGTAGTTGCCATTGGTATTAATTGCCAAAACAGATTATGCAAACAAAATTAGCATGCATGAATATGCTCTCATGTTTTTCTAACAAATAAAGGATTCTTTGACATTTCTTGGAATTCGGGCGAGAAAACAAAATCTCAAAAAGACTATTTTACGTGATTTTGCCAGCTCTTGATTTTCACCAATAGCACAAAGCTGGCATTTTTTTTTTCTAAAGACGAACTGAGGCAAACAAAACCCAAAATCCCCTTTTGAATGCTCATGAGCAATCGAGCGTACAATTGATTTCAATCGGTTGTCTTTCTCAGAAAGCGCTGTCCCAAGAGACAACACTTGCATTAACTTTATTGGAGTAATTTGTACAGTGGAAGCAATTTGTTTTTACCAGCATTAAATATTACTACGGTTTCATAATTGATGCTAAAGGCGATTTTTTTTTTTGCAAACGTGGATAAAGTTACTGCGATAAATGACAAAATAGTATGTAAATAGAGTTTAAACGAAAAATTTTCCCTTCGTTTCCAAGAATTTAAGACGATAAATAAATGTCACGATGGAGACATTTAATCTGCAGTCAATAGAGAAGACTATACATCATTTTTAATTTTTCAAAAACCTGAGAAATTGTCAAGTTGGCAATAACTTTAAAAAAACCGCAAACATCTCTAGAAAGGTTTTTTTGGCGAGGATACAGGCATTAATCTTAAACATTTTTGTATAACATTCCAATATATGGAGCACTGAGACAGGTTAAATAATAGCGATTTCAAATAGAATAGTTCTTTAAGTGGTTTGCATATGCCAAGAGGTCACATTTTATCATGCGTTTAACAATTTGCATTCAACGATTTGAAATTGGAAAATTTACAATTAAATGCAATTAATGCACAACTAGTTATAAATGATAAAATATGAAACACACGACGTAATAAGTGTGACCACTATTTTGTTTAAAAACAAACAGTAACTTAACGACTCTTAAAAGTAAAACTAAAAAACACAAGAATAGCACAAGTTTAAAACATTTGACAAAGTACTGGAAACTTGTTATATAACTAGGTTATAAAACAATTTGAGAATTTTTGTTTACTAATATTTAATAAAAATAAAAATAAAATGCTTTTATACGGATTTCGATTTTAGACTTTTTTTTTACTTTGATTACATGCACTCAAGATTTACATAAAAACTACAAGATATAAAAAAATACCTTAAATTTATTTATTTACAACTTATTGGCTAAGGTATTCTTTATTGCAATAACTGGTAGCATTCATGAATACTTTTAATCGGTATCAGATAATGTAAATTCACACAATTTCGTGAAATAGTGTCTATCCATGAATTTGTCAAAGGTTTTAATTTACACTGCATTATTTTAAAGTACATGTACAAAAGCAATTGCACAACCATAAACAAAGTGTAAATAATTTATAAGTTTGCATGTACCGAAACCAGAACAGGTCTGAGATCATAATGCAATTTAATCTTTAATTTCCATGTACTGCAGTTATATCTGAACATGGCAAAAAAGTGTTAAACTGTTTAATTTAGATGTTCTTAATTGCAACATCATGCACATTACGAATAACAAGAACTGGAATTTGGATTATATCAGTCGCCATAGTGCTTCAAAGAGTCAGATGCCATTTTTTCACGAAAATTTACTCCAATTCCTTATTCAGTCAGTTTGAGCAATCGCTGACAGACGTCATTTTCTCAATTGGTCAAACTGCCAAAGAAAATGTTGAAATTTTTATGGATTTCAACAACAGCTGTCAGCAGATCATGATGCTATAGCTTGCATCAGTTTTGTAAACTGCATCTTGCATTCTAAGACATTAATATTGCATCATAGACACTATAAGAAGCTTAATAGGTGCAAACATTTATGGTTATGCAGTTGGACATACAAAGAGACACGTACAAGAAAATGATGGCAACCAATTTGGTGTACCAGAAAGGTACGTGACAAGAACAAATCAATGGCTCAGACAGAACGATTACATTATGGCACAAACAGATGCAAAAACCGAGGTTTTACCTTCTTCTCCCATATTCGCTGTCAGTTTATGGAAGTTGCAGTCGAAAAAGTAAGTCAGGGGCAATGGACATTGATTTTTTGATTACAAAGAAATGAAAAAGTGAATTTAGGGAGAAAATTTGTGGGGGGGAGAAAGACGCTTAATTGTAAAGCAAAAAGCAAAAAAGCAATGGCAGAAAAAGGAAATATTGAAACTGCAACAGAAAAGAAGTAGAATTTTAACGCCATTAAGCGAGCAAGGGTAAATTACTAAAGCAGATGATAGTAGTTGGGTCAGTTGGAAGCCCTTCAATTTTGCTGTAATCCAGGTGACGTTATCATCAAAAAAACGATTAGAAATAAAAATAAAATTTGCTACAGCGCCTACTGGATTTCAGTTAAAACGTAAAAAGTTTAGAAGGACAAATTAATTCTCCTATGGTTATAAGAAATGCCAGGGATTAATTTTGCATTATGAGCGCTGGATGAAATTATTCTAGTTGCTTTAGTGGTTGTTCAAGCAGGCGGGTGGTTTGGCTCAGGTCAATCAAAGAGCAGAATGATAATGGTCGAGTAATCTTTCATAAGCAAAAAAATAAAAAAATGCGTGTAATAATTAACAGCATCTGTAGAATAAAGACGACAAATGGACTGTTTTTAAAACAAGAACCGTATACTTGAAAGTCATCAAATACAAAAAGTACTATACTGTAACTGACGATTTTACACTAACCATTGAAGTTAACAATTGAACAAAATGATGGTAACACCAACATGTGGTATAAAAACTTCACAAATAACTGAACGTAGAAAAATCTTTAAAAAAGACTGGACAGCAATAGATAAATGCGTAAAAACTTGGGATAGCGACAGCTAGAGCTAACTTTTCCAAGTCTATATTAAGACCACACTATATGTCACATTAACCTAAGCTGTCCGTGACCGAAGTCCTAGAAGAAAGATCCTTATATAGGCTACTAACAGTATCTTGTTCTAGCAAAGGAACATCCATTACATTATTCCTCTCATCCTATCCTATCTTCCAGTAGATGAGTTACTATTGATGAAAATAGGTGAATAAATAAAAAATCGAGCCTATTTAACTACATTTTGCCACCGCATGGTGCTAATAAAATTTCAAAAAAGTGAAATACCATACAGGGTTAACTAATGCCACCATGTCTATATATTTTTTCCACAGTTGAATGTTACACTGTACTTGGAATACAATGCAATTTGAAAACCAACATTAAAGCACACATTACAGAATTAAAATACACGCAGTATGCACATTCAACCAACCAACAAACATTGGATTTTCTTGTAATTGGATTTCTATTCAGCTTCCGACTAATCCTTAGAGGGCAGTTAGAAGTGCAAGGTGCTGAACCAAATTTCCAAAAGTTGTGGCAATGAACTAAATTCTTTTATGGAATAGACAAGCTACTGTATATACACACCTGCGAGTTTTTATGGCGATACATTTATGCATAACAAGCTTTAAGAAAAAGACAAACATTTAATTTAACACGATAGTTTGGGCAATGTCTACAACAACACGTCATGGGACGCTTAATTTCCAATTAGTTTACTGTCAAGTAAATGACAATGATAAGGCTCGATTCTTGTATATTTTAGCTAGTGTCCTTGACTTTCAAATTGAAATTTTACATAAATATCCAACAGGATTGTATATTTTTTGAAGCTACAGGGGAGATTTTTTGGAATATTCATTTGGGAAAAGATTGTGAGGGTGATTGTTTGAAACCTAATCATTGCTTCTTGTATTTAATCGGAACAAAAAGCCACCTAAGAAAATTCTATCCATTCCATTTAACTTCCATAACAACTGATGAGAATTATCATGTAATTGCAGCTATTTCTTAACTAATTGAACCATTTTCCTTCATTTGCGTTATTTTGACGTTGCAATTTTAACCTGGTGTACAAGGAATAAACATCTCGTGCCATTCAAGACGTTGAAGGCAATTAGCATAGCAAAAGTTAGTCAAATAAGCAAAAAAAAAATAGCCGCATCTTAATTAAGTCAGCTGCAGTTTAGTTGGGTATGTTTCTTAGTTATGGAAATATTAAATTTATGGCTTCATACAAATCTACAACAATAAAATTCTATTTGTAATTTTCATTTAATATCGACATTGTATTTCAGGTTAAAAAACAGCCAAAATGTTTTGGACAATTCAGTCATATTTATCATCAAAAATAGCTCATCTGCTCTTTTGGATGGAACATCCATATAAATATACCATATACAAAAATACATCCACTTTAAGGAAAATGCAAAATTCTAATCTTTTCATACGTTAATGAATAATTTTCAGCATGCGTTGAAACCAACATTTTTTTGTTGTTAAATATTTGAAACAGTTAGCCATTCTATTGCTTTAATATTTCATAAACACTCGTCAAGTTTCAGAATATTATGCGCTACAAACATGAATTACATTACTTGCAAATGTTTTTTTTACTCATTAACGTGAGGAAAATAGTTTCCATGGCGTGTTTCATCATGAATTATCAATTTTTGCTTAGTATCACGGAAAACCAGAAAGTAAAATTTTACCAAAATAAAACAGTTATAGGAGCAAAGAATGATTTATAATAATTACATTTTTGTAAAAAAAAAAAAAAAAAAAAACATCGCCTTGATGCATTAAATTCGGTTTGCATTTGCTAGACAAATTTAAAATAAAGGGGATGACGCCTTGCAAACACTCCCAAATAACTACTCTTTGTCATAAGAGTAATATTTTTGGATGGAAGACGGTGGATCCACATCCAAAAGAGCATTGGTACCATTTAAGGAGATGACAGCACGAGACAATCTGTCACTTAACAAATCGTCAAGAGACCCTCCCTCTTGTCTAAATAATAAGGCTCCATTCTGCCATTTAAAAGCTTCAATAAGCTGTCACGACTTAAAAAAAATTGTTCTTAACAGTTCTAAACATTACTTATAACAGACTAGTACAAAAGACAAAAAAATATAATGATAGCAATTAAACTTAAAAAAAAATGCTATAGTAAGAAAATATGTAAAAAAAGACGACCCACGAGACAACCACCACTGCCCGTAGCACAACCATAAGTAGCATGCCGTGGGACATGAGGACCCACCTGGGGGTTTAGTCGGCAAAACCAGCTGAAAGTCTCTATTACAGAGGTCGTAATGGTTGCAGCAGTTGCCCACCATCTCATAGAAAGTACCCCCATATTTCGCTTGCCGGCACAAGAAATGATTGTCAGGAGGCAAATATTGGTCTTTGTCAAGACACCTGAGAGGCAAGAACATTAAAGAGTTGAGAATCGGTGTTAGGTGAACAGTGAACTGAACCTACCTTGCAGGACGATTGGGGGAGCTAGTGTTGGGTTTAGGTCACGATTGCAATAGTCATATGACTTGCAGCATTGGATATCAAATTTCGGGTTGGTCGCTTCAGTATTTAGGCACCAAATTGGATTCTCGGGAGGAAATAATCTCGCTTTTGGGAAGCACCTAGAGGAGAGAAAAACTTCAAATAACAAAGCATTCATCCAAAACATGGCATGCGGCACAGTAGTTGAGAACTGAGTTCAGCGAGAACACCATTTTAACAAACAATAAATCCCCCCCCCTCCCCGTAAAAGCATTTTCAATCTGATGTCAATTTTGAATTAATTCACGTGTTATCTTTTTGCACAGTCGAGGAGAATCTTCAATGATTATGTATTACACACTAAAAACGTTGGGTTAAAATTCAACCCAATATTGAGTGCTATATGGACATACCAACATTGGATAGCCTGTGTTAATAACTGTGACCCAACATTTGGTTGTTACACTTAAATTCAACCCAATGTTAACCCAATGTTGGTATGTCCATACAGCGCTCAATATTGGGTTGAATTTTAACCCAGCTTTGTGTGTGTGTAGATTTACATACAAATTAGTGCAATATATCCAGAAAAAAACCGCACGAATCTCGCTTTGCTCAGCAACTACGCAACACGTACCAATTCACACACATTATCAAACACACATCAACAAGTAAATGAATGTAAACCAATCAACAACCAAGAGTTCACTTTCATTCATTAGATATGAGATTCAATAATCTTGTTTTCATTTATTAGCATGAAAGGTCGAGCACCTAATGGATTGGCAGTCAAACTCGCATTAGAATTTAGCTGAAAAATTGTTGTCTATCATCTTTCCCGAGGTAACAACAAGCGTAATTGCTGCTAATCCAAAAGGCACGTGTTACAATTGACTATAATGAGGAAGCGGCTACAACTTGGTGGCGTTTAGGATAGCATTTAACAGACTAGAATCTCTTCAGGAAGAGATTGAAAATCGAGCATTCTAGTATGCGCTTGCAACGATGAGAACCGTAAAAAGGCTTTCGGTCAAAGCAGGTAGTAAGAATACCACCCATGGTTAGCTCGCTGAATGTCACGCATCAAAAACAGCATTGATAGTAATGCAAGTTAAATTGATTTGATATGCAACGAAGCCTGAAAAGTGCCAACAATTGACGTATATGTGACGCAAACACAGAAGCTGCAAGCCGAAAGCGGTATCGAAATGTTCAGAAAACAAGAATCTGTATATTTTAGTCAATCAACGTAATGCCCGTAAATAATGCTAAATAAATCTGAAAACCCTGCAAATCATTCGCGATTCCCGGGTCAACCGTTATAATCTAAATTATGTTTGTCACGGGGTGGTGCAATGATGAAGTCCTCTTTACTTTGTGCCGTAATCCTTACAAACTGAATTCGTGTTCAGCGTCACCTGATTTCATTCCAATTAAGAATCAAAATATTGTCTATCAGTCATAGGCAGGGGTCGGCAACCTTTTGAGAAGGAAGAGCCAAAAGTTATAATTTACAAAATTTATCAGTTTTTAAAGAGCCACTTTTTGTATTATGGTATATACACAACTAGCCATCGAAAGAGCCACAACTTGACATCGAAAGAGCCGCAGGTTGCCGACCCCTGGTCTAAGGAACCAAGCGTTTTATTTTTTTCTATATTGCCTATACACATCATCCAAGTTATGCAGGATATGCTTTTAGGATATACTAGTTGGAATCCCTGATTAATTGCCAGATTTGAACACATCTCAATCAATTCTTCAACTAGATAGCCTCATAATTATTTTATTCGAAGACCCCCCTTGTGGTAGAAAGTTGCCATTTTCCTAGGGGATAGAAACACGATTTTAACACAGAACCACATAATAAATAAACCTTTAAATAATAATATCTATCGATCTAATCATGATACCAAAATGAAACTTTGGGAGATTTAGTGGTTGGCTTAGTGGTTATGCTCAGCTCCTTGATTTCGGGAGACCCGGGTTTAACCCCCGGTCGGCTATCCTGGTTGTGGTTTTTTGTGGTTTCCCACGGGAAAGGGAAATGCCGGGATAGTTCCCCAAAAATCGGCCACGACCGTATACTCTTAATTCCCATTAAAATTTCTGGCACTTTGCCCCCTGCCACATGGCATACTACATGCTGACTGCAGGGTAAGGAATTGAATTGAATTGAGGTTTAAGATAATGGTACGAAATAATTGTGTGAATTTTTTCAAAATTTTAAAATAGTAACTTTTTGAAATATTAATGAAGAAACCATCTTCATTGCTTGATACTGTGACCTCCTATCTCCTACAAGTTTTCAATTTTTATTTGCCACTACATGGCGCTACCTACTCGCGCATGCGCTGTTTTGTAATGCGGACCAGTCGCAAATCTCAAAATTCGCACCATTGCAAGCAGCTTCAATGGATATCTGGTCACCAAGAGCTCATACAATTCAGGACATTCTAAACCAGGGTTGTCAAACTTTTCATACCAAGTGGGCCACAAAAGCACTTGGACAGAAACTCGAGGACTGCAAGAGTACTCAGCAGGCCGCACATTGAACTAATTCCATATCATAAATTGAATTTTATTTTTTCCATATTGAAGTCATTATTAAGTGTTCAATTGAGGCGAATTTAGTTTAATACAACCAGAATTTGGTTATACTTTACGAAACTTGCCTCTGCTGAATACTTATCGCAAATTGAATAACGTAATCGAGTGTTGCCGAGGGTCGCCTGTTGGGCAAACAACCGCCTATAACATCATTAACCTTGTTTAGGTTCTAGTGCCCTTTTGTTCATACAACATCAGATTGGTTCACACGAATTAGTTTTTAAATCTATCCAAAGGAAAATTCTCAGTAGTTAGTATTATTTCTAGATAGATTGCAGACATCTCCGAGCAACCCGATAGTCAAGAACATGAAGAAAAAGATTGCAAGAGACTTTTGTAAATAGTCAATTGTAAATAGCAGGTAAAAAGCTCGGAAGCAATGTCAGATAAAATGTTGCAATCCTATTTATCAGCAGCAGTGTTAGCCAGGTTTTGCAACTGCATACGCTTGCAGGAACATTCATCATGCAGGACCAATTCTGTCTTAGTGCACTAAGGATTGTATACTTGATGGATGGAAAAGCAACTTTTTTAAAAACGTTGAGGTACTTATTGTTCCTAACCATTCATTCAATCACACAGTTTTTATACACCATGCACACTTTTATAAAGGTGGCGCTACACCGTACATTCAAGTTAGACAGAAGAAATGACGAGAAAGAGATGCCCAAGAGAAAATGCAGGTCTGCAATGTGGCTTTTTTACCTCAATACCATTAACTAAATTCAACCATGAGTATGCCTGCGATAGCAAAGCATTTTTGCATAAAGAATCAAGTGGGGTTAACTGCATACCTTGGACTACAACTAAAATTTATGCTATTATTATAAAAATTTATGCTCATTATACTAACCCACCAAACCAGCAATGTCTTTCAAAAAAAATTTTTTTTTGGTAAAAATAATCATTCTGCAGGGCTTGCAATACCAAGTTCCCAAAAGCTTAAAAGTAATACATGTACTATATATAATGTTTTCGAACTTTTTTAAGTACAGCGTAAGGAGCTCTTATTTTATTCTTCTCGAATGAAGAAAAAGTTATGGTTTTACTAAGTTTCCGTTAATAAATGTTTTAACGAGTCTAACGCTTTCGTAAGTTATTTTTAACCTAACTTATGTGAACTAGTGCCAGATTTTAGCTTTTTTAAGTCATTTAATGATAAAAAACTTCGATATAGTAACCCCATCGTCAAGTTGCAACGAAAAAGTCCCAACATTTTCTCCTAGCACATTTCCCCAATCTTTCAATTTTAAGAGCATGCATTTTCTTCCAAAAGCAAGTTTTAGGACGAACGACTTAATGTATCAATCACACGAAACACAAAGAAATGAATTCAACACTAGTTGATCTAATTTAAAAGTGTAGTATCGGATGACCAGATAAAGCCTAGAGGAAAAAAAAAAGAAACAAACAAAAACAACCATAGTTGGACGTGCAAGGAAGGCGAGGAACTTATTGCTGAAAAAAGTGAATATCATGACCATTAGAAAGAAAGTCATAGGTTGCAATTGTGTGGGAGAATCTAAAAAAGGCTAGAAAAGAATGCAAATAATCGAGCAATAATTATTAACTGCATATAAATAACGGTTTCTAATTTCATAAGTTAGCAAACAGAGAAACGATTGAAATGCAATGAAGGAACATTCAAAAATACTATATACACAAAGGTCTGAATGACACCATTATTGGTTGGGGTACCCAAAAGTAAGTGCTTCAGTAGGAAAAACTATTAACTTGCTTTAATAAACGAAACAAGGGCATTTTTTAATACACGGCATCTATAAACTAAAGTATAATTTTGTTAAATATGAGGAGCGTGATGGTGGATTCTACAATCAATGGACCTATATTTATCCTGGCATGATGCAATGACTCTGGAACTTGATGGGCATTATTCAAACACCGACTGTTAAGTCAGCAAAAGTCATCCAGAATGTGACACAAAAACTGAAGCTTAATTGTTTTTTTTTTAATTGAATTGGTTTTCCCGGTATTCCACAAAACTAGATTGACTTCACGGACACCCTGTATTAATCCAATAGTCAGAGACAGCTGGGTACCCATTTATGAAGGCCAACAAACTTTAATAATACAGTAGTCTTAGAATAGTCTGGTTTCTCAAATGATCTTGATAAAAGACGACATTTTATGCGAGCAAAAAATTAAACAGCCACATCCACATAATTATTATTTAGGAATTGTGTGTCTCATCACAGCAGTACCATTTCAAATCCTCTAGTTCCATAATCTGGACATATAAACGTTCTCGTGTACAATATCAACCGTCGATGTATTTCGCAGCCCTAACAACATTCAGGCTGATTCGTATCGATCCATTTCAGAACAACCCTGTTGCACTGCCCCTTGACTATTGTCTAGAACTGTAGATTCCAGACGCAAGCACCAGGATTTCAGAGTAATCCCGGTGCCCATTTGGTATTTCTATAATAGCGTTTTGCCAAACACTTATCATTAGATATTAATATTATGAAATTTCAATATAGAGTAGGAAGTCATGGAAATGTAACAAGATTAGATTCAAAGTTAGTTTATAATCACTCTTAAATCAAGTCTGCAATTTTTAAAACCATTGTATAATTCTGTTATTTTTACTACGTGTATCTCATGATTGGATTCTTAAGAAACCATTGTATAACATCTAAAGTCAGGGTTATCTTTATAATTAGCTATACAATTATAAAAAAAGGGTTATAAACTGTCAATTTAAAAATGATAAATGTGCATTAATTGACGAACTTTTTTTTCTCAAATAAGGGCAGCTAGCATAGAATAAGAAAATAACAGCTGGATCTGCAATAAATTTCTATAATAAAAGACCGTGCTAATTAACTTAGGTGCCGCTGTAATTTTAAAAACGTGTCAAATTGTAAATGTTAATTGCATATTCGTAATAGAAAAAAAATGGTCTCCCAACAATAATTGCCATCTGGAATTAACAAGCTGGAAGAAAATTAGAAAAAAAAAATAAAGCTAATAAATAAATAAATTCATAACAAAAACTGCTTCGATTTTTAGAGTTTAAATATATCATAGAAACGACACAAGTAGCTAAAAGGGATCAAATTTCAGTTCCAAGATTTAACATACATGTACATGATTAACATAAGAGTGATTTCATCTATAGACATCGATACATACAGTAGTCAAGCGTACAATGCCCCAAAGATCAATGTTCTGTAATCCGTATCCAAGGCCGGATTGCTGCTTTTATTTTTTTAAGAAAAAGCTTAGGCAAATGTAAAACTAAAAATAAAATGCTCTTGTATTTTTTCATGTTTTTTATTTTATTCCAGAAAAGCATTATTCTGTTGACTGGAGATCAGAATTTATTACCGGAATATTGTGCATATGAAGTGAGTAAATGTCAAGTGTCGCCTTTCTACAGGTATACTGAAATGGTACAGCTGTGTCTTTTCATTGATTTTGAATGGTTTATTTGTACAACTTGTATTATATGAGCAGAGAAACACTGCACATGTGCAAATGAATTTTCTATGAATGCCACTTGCGATAAATGCCAAGTTCTGTTACAAATGCTAGGTAAATGTATATCGTGATGCAAATGTAAGTAAATGTACAGTACGAACTAAAACGAACTTTGCAAATCCTATCATTTTTAATTTCCCAAAGAATGGCATGAAAAAAGAACAATAGACAGAAAACAAGAAGCCATCACTCAATTTTTTTTAATTAGCAATTTAGCGCACACAAAAAACGGTGTCTGGAATTTAGAAACCAATGTTTTTGATTAAGAAATCGTTGAAGCTGAGCTGTATCTAACAATATTAAAATGAGTGAAAGTTAGTGGCCATTTTCAAAATAATTTTATTTCCTTGGGCTAGTGAATAACATAAAACTGGGTATTCAGCGACTAAAAATGGTACGAGCACGCCATCTCAATTTTTTTTGGAAAAATATGACACATCAAATTATGTAAGATTTGATTAGTGGGCTACAGGGTTAAATATTCATGTTTTGCCAATGCATGCTCAATTTAGCTTGCATGGCTTTAAAATAACATTAAAAATATGCACTAAATCCACTTCTGAACCTGGAAATAATTAAAAATGATAGATTTTCAGCCTACCTATAGGAAAGCCTTTCCTCCTTGTTGTCATTCAAATAGATGGATGCAAAGCAAACGCCTTCAGTCTTGCACGTATAATTATCATTTTTGCATATATCACAATAACATCGCAAAGCTGAAAATAGAAATTAAAGTCATAAATGATAATCAAGTGTCCCTTGGTAAAGTTCCAAAAAAAGTTGCCTATATGCACAAGCATGTGACAATGCCCTTTTCAATACAAAGTTGCAAGCATCCTTAGAATGCGAGGTTACCCAAACAATTTCGTAGTATTCAAGTCTTACAAGTGATTAGAACCATCACCATCAATTCGCACCAGTAGAACCAGTTCGGATTAAGAAAATTAGTACACCATTTAATGTTTAAAGGAAATGAAAACAATCCCATGTCTGCATTGGAGAAATGCAATTATATGATTCATATGTAGTCAGTTGAGAGGGCATGACAGACAATCAACTCGTAATTCAAAATAATTGAACGTTTGTTTTCATTAACTCTTCAAGTTTTTTTTTTGTCCTTAATCAGTTCCATTGTAATTTAATAAATTATTTTATTTTGAACTTTGAGCATGACCAGAGCAGCATTTCAGACCATATTTCATGCTCACTTATGTGATATCATTATCCAAAATTCACATATTTGGATATGAAATAATAAAAGAGTGTCTATTAGCCTACTTCACCGCTGTATTTCTAACACGTTCTCCTGACCCTCTTCTGCATCCTATTTCCAGCATACACAAAAAGTACAAAAAAGAACGTTTGTTTGTAAACACGGCCATAAGGAAAGATTCTGCTTTGGGAAATGATTAAAATAGAAGCTGCATGGGTTGTTTATAGAATGTGCCTTAAGCAGCAATGGAATAATTTTGCTTTCATTGCAAACATTTCCTAGGTTAACACACCCTGCTTTCACTAGTTGCACTATATAGCTTTTTGCAATAGTTATTGCTACAAAAACAGGTATTATCCAAAGTCGAGTCCTCATTTTATGATTTATTCCCAAATGCTGATAAGCAAGTAACATGGTTCCGACAGAAATGAAATTTTCAGCTTTCCTGACTTTCCCGGTTTTTAAAACAATTTTCCCTTCCTATTATAACGACTGCAATTTTAATACGACAACAAGCCTAACCAATTTTAATCTTGTAGCACTAACGAAATGTATCATAATACAATTTGCAATGCTCAGCAAATGACTAGCTTCAATTTAGTGTGTGATCACACAAACCAGTATTAAAACTTGTTTTCTTTGACATATCTGAACATTGTGCTTCCAATAGGTACAAGTATGGCTCCATATATAATCAATTTATATAAAAAAATACAATTTTGGCACAAAAACAATGTTGCAAATTATTTTTGGATATAATTTATGTGTTAATATTCGGTATACATTAGTCCAGCACTTGCCAGATTGACACTAGATTTTTCCACAGATTTCATTCGGGATTCAAACCTCCAATCTATGAGCAGATCGTAATATCTGAATTTATAATCACAACTAATTAAAATTAATTTTTAATAAGGAGATAAACAAATATTTGTGCCATTACAGAGCAGTTGATTTCGTTTCTGCATCACGTTTGTATTTTACCATTTTAGTGGGGTGTCCAGATAAGCAAACAATTGTGCATTTTGTGATACAAGCATGATTTTTAAATAAGTATAAAACTGATTTAGATATTGAGGCAGATCTGTTCCAAAAATCATGTTTTTATCACAATATGAACAAAGTTTGCTTATCTGCCCCACTTAATTGGATGGGAGCCTCTGAATTTTTTTGCAGGCGATATTTTTACAGCATCTTAAATAGTGCTGTAATCGATGAAACTGCATAAATCTCGAGAAATTTGCATCAAACAGGTTTTATTAATTGCTCTGCATTACCCCTCATTACAGCAACATCTAAGATAATGTAAAAAAATAAGTTTAGACAAAATTTACTGTGTTTTAGTGCAAATTTATAATCTGCAAAAAAAAATAATAAAAAAAAAATAGGGGTTCCTATTTAAATTGTCAAAAAGGGCCTCCTGGCCCATTTACAAGGGAGCCAGGAGGCTTCAGGGGCTCGTTCACACGTACCCTAATATCTAAATCAGTTTTATGGCCTGTTTTATGGTATTCAACATGCTCTGTTCCAAAAGTTATGCTTTTATCACAAAATGCATAATCCCTGCTATTTCAATGCATTATCAGCCCTGCTATTTGTAAATTTATTTTGTAAATTAACTGAAAGGCACATGAAGAAGGGCATATACATGTACATGTGGGCTCGATACGCCTGAAACATTGTGCCGTACTATTAAAAATTGGGTTGAAGAATGTTTCCCAGAATTATTATTTATAAAAACCGGCCATTAGTAGTATAAGGGAAGTCATTTCTGGCTCACATTTTGCTTCTTTAGATTTTTAGGGCAAGAAAGTGAACCAGAAATGATTTTTAACAAAATTTTAAAATTAAAAAACTGACTTACCCACAATATAATGATAAAAAAGCAAATCGAATTGAAGCCCTACTTATTTGCAATTGTATTGGTTATTACATTGCCGACAATGCATCTCAGTGGATAGATGAACAAGGAGGATGGGTAAATAAATATTTTTTTTCAAAAATCTAATATATTTTACGTTTTATTCTAGAATTCATTGAAACCAATAAAACCAGCAGAAAACTCGTGGTGGAAAAATATTTGCAAATTATTTTAAAAATTGTTGCATAAAGTATAAAATTCAATAAAAGAAGTAGAAAGTGAGCCAGAAATGACTTCTCTTATACTACTACCACTTGATGATGGAAATAAATATAAACAGATGGGCAAATTCATTTCGAACACGTAGCAGTATGGTTTGTTAATGCTCCGAATTTTCCTGACTTAGCTGACCGAATGGGCAAAATAGAAGTGAGAAATAGGCAGGAGCAGGTGACTGCCTTTTAATATCTTAGGTAAATACTACTACAAACGACTATAAAAAAAAAATTGAAAATTAGTCACAAGCTACTGATTAGCCCGGTTAAATGCAGTATATTAAGGCAGCCTGTCAAGGTCAGCAAAGAATTGATTTACTTTGTTTCAACAACTGTTACAACATACGCCACGAGTATGCCATGAAACTTAATATTTAAATAGCTTCCATTCAACAACATAATTTAGAAGACAAAAAAGGTCACCGAATGTATGCCCATGTTTTGGCTGAATGAGATAAAAAACATTGATAAAGAGGACTAATCTATGAAACAGTAAATAAATATAAAGTAAGATTGATACCATCAATTGGGTGTTTGAATCTGGTTACAGTTTATATGTCTACAATCATGACAGCAAACATCCATTCGAATTTTCGTCGTTTTCTTTATACAATTAATGCACGTTCCTGGCTTCCATCAAGATCCCAACACTAATAAAATTAGCCCAAATACTCCAGATAAAGAAATGAAGTTGTTAGTCAACGGCACTGCATAAAATAAATATTAGAACGACAAGCAATCTATCCAACAAAAAATCCCTCTTTATCATGTACCTGAGAATGAGTACGAAAATTGTGGCAAAGGATACAATAGTGTGAATGTTTGAAACGTTTTCTTGAAATGGGTCAAAACAAGGGATCAAAAGAGTACTTAAAAATGTAATAAACATCAGAAAACATTGGTGTAAAAAATATCTGCATTTATCATAAAGGGTGCTCGAGTCACTTGGCATGATCTGGCCGGACTTTGCCATGCCTTCATGCCATTCGTTATTTCTGACATTAACAGTAAGTTATGGGGAACAGGCAATATATCAGCGAGCCATGTTGGGAATCAAACTGGCACAACTCCAAGAATACAACCATTTTATAAGACATTTTGCTATTATTTGTTGCCGACTTCAACCATGGAAATTACATTCTAATTACATATGCCACATGCCAAACTTAAGTAACAAAATGTCTTTTCATTGACCATAAACAGTTATTAGAAAATTAGAATTCAAACTGTTCATCTAAATATATCTTCTGGCCATCTAGAAAAAGGATTTTCAACCTTGGAATTAATTCTGGAAAATTATTCACTGCGATGCTATTCAAGACCGTTTTCCTCACGTACTGACTACAAGGTTAAAACCAAGCAATAGGAACTACATGTAGGCCTATGTTAAAAGTCGAAACTATTACTAACTAAAAAATGCATCAATAGGCAATTATATAACGGCATTTGACATACATTAGCCTTATGCACCATAAATTCCTCCTGCGAATGCCTGAATGTATGTGTAGAACCAAAATACGTTTCACAAATTGACATCAATTTACGTGTAAGTCTAGAGGCAGAAATACAACGAGTCATGTTATTCTTCCCAAATCTTCCATTGCTTTCAACTGTTGAGACTTTAATTTAACAGTTGATGTGCAGGTAGTAATACATTATTTGCGCCAGGTAAGATCCAATGAATAAGAGAACTTGGCTAGTCTTCCTACCATATGTGACACACTATTTAGGTGGTGCCTATAGGGAAAAAAGATTGAATAAACTTATTTAAACAGTCCATTTTTAAAATTTTAAGATTGTGTAACCTAATTTCCGGTTCTGACCATGTTTCATGGCCGTGGGGAACGAATACTTCAGCTTGAAATGTTTGTTGCAACAATGGTAAGGTTAAGAGCTCTGATGCAGACAAAAAGAACGTCAATTATCGAGCCCCACAAAAGACTTCAGGAAAAAAAAATGGTTGAAGTTTAATTAAGAAAAGCAACAAAAGCTGCATTTTTTGTTCTTTTCAAAACCAGAAGCCTCACTAATTCAATAAAACTGAAAAAAAACAAACTACCTCGATACATTTTCTTTAACAAGAAAAACCTCTTCATGCATGTGGCTTAAACTGTACATGCGACAATTATGTCAGCTCAAATCTTTGTTTTATCAAACGATCCGTAGTGTTTTCCCGTTTCTAGTGAAAGATAATGTTATTCAGAAAATGCGATTTATAAAATTAAGGCCAAATTAAAACCAATTTCTGATAACTGGTATCCGAGGTAGGACTGAATGCTTCGAGGACATGGCTAGATACAGAGAACAACACGACATTCCTTCGAACAAAATTATTTTTTATTACTTGCATGTGAATCCAGTAATATCTGAAGGCTTATGCCAATGACACTCGAATTTATAACTTTTACAAGAGTGGCGTTAAAAATAAACAGGTTGGCTATAGTTAGAACATGTAGAAAAGAAACCCTCTGTGAATCACTGGGAGGTTATAAATATGCTATTCAAACCATGACAACCTCCGAGTCCTCCGAAATTCCCAGAGACAAAAAAAAAAACCTTCAACATCATCTACATTTTCCAATTTTTCATCCAGGTCAACAGATTACACACGCTAGGAATCCCGTGTATTCAATGACAGTTATTGACAGACAGAAAGCCCCAGGCCATACTAGGCTGAAAACGCGCGTTTGGCTAGCCTCAAACAAGGCTTTTAATTAAAAAAATAATTTTCGCACGAGATATTAATGTGTAAATTTTATAATTCTAGAATTAAAATTAAAATCGATGCCCTGTTTGAGGCTAGTAAAACGCGCGTTTCCAGCCTAGTGTGGCCTGGGGAAAAAGCATCCCTGAACGACAAACACAAGAGCTTGATTCCTATTCTTTCAGTAGACCTACTACACCAATCCATTGCCCGTCTGGCATTCAACAAGCTTGCACTTGGCAAACCATGCAGAAGACCTATTTCTCCTACATTTTATAATGCAGTATAGAGCAGCTGTTGATCATTCCACGGTCATATGCTGGTAACCTCCACGAATGAATCTTTCCACAAGCCAGACAGTCCTGCACATTGGTTTCAAGCAATGTTGGGAGCAAAGAATAACGTCTAGAAGGGAGCCTGGTCACTTCGCAGTTTATGTTCTATGGAGAAGGGGAAAGTTACTCTACCTTGTTTTTTTTTTTTTAATATAACAGGCTTGCATTCTATGTTAAAAAAAATTCGGCGTTTCGATCTTTTCAGGAATGCGACGACGGGAACACACACACCTCCGACCGTATTAAAGGCACAGGTACAAAAGATTAGGGGTTAGAAACTGGGGGACATCCAGACAAGACGGGACAAACTACCAGAAAAGGCATGGGTTGGGCATTCATTTACATGCATTTGTACACAGGTAAAAAACTCGAAAATGGGTAGAAAAATGGCACAGAGGGTGAAACCGGCTGGTTTAGTTTACATGTACACATTTTATCCAAACTGGTCATCATAAAGAGGACGAGCACATACACTCCGATCACTAGGGAAACCTTGTATCCAACAGGTGAGTCTGTCACAACACCGTGCCTAAACCTGAGTGTCGCAGGAACCCCAGCATTGCTAAACACCTACAAGTTAATTAACATGTATATCAACTTCAATGAATTCTCGAATTACGTTAATAGAGATCGATAGCACAGAAACTCATCCTACAAAGGTGTGACCATATACGAATAACCTTTAACATGATCCAAGGTTATTTTTGTTTACTTTCATGTTCTGTTCATAATATCAACATTTTTAATTTACGCAAAAAAAAGGACGATTCAAGAGTTATTTTTTACGATTTCTCTTTAAAAATGTGTCTCTGTAATGTCTATAGTCCACATCAAGGAAGCAATTTCATGAAACATGAAACTAAAAACATTTCATAACAAAAATGTTGCGCATGAAATGTTTTGATACCTATCTGGTGCAGCATGTTAAACAAGATATCCAAACCAATGCAACATCATCGAAACATTTCATAAAACATAATAAACTTTCATGTTTCATGGATATGCTGCCTTGGTGTGGACTAGGCATAAGCAAGCATGCATGTACAGAGACCACCTTGTAGTATCACTAGCTGTTTCATAACGCCTTGTTAAAATGCCATCATCAATACCAGACCAACAATCATTTACATAAGTGTTCCATTAGGGCAGAGAACATGCATCAATCATAACACGAATTAATGAGCTGAGCTTGAATCTAAACGTTTATTTCCAGAAAACACCCATGAAATTATGAATAAAAGGGAGGTGCTCAGGTGCCTTGCCACCTTTACAGAAAACCAGAAATGCGGTATGATCATAAAGAACCTCAGCCAGACAAAATCCATATCCCATATATAACACGTTCAGTAAAGGATTGCACCTCGTCTGCAAATCTGCCCCAACCAACCAACCAACCAGCATACGGCACTTTAGTGTGCTGCGTTTAAAATTTGCTCATGAACAAAATCCACCCCATGGCGTCTTAATCCAGTTAACGCAGCAATGCTAACTGGATTGCATGCATGGCCTGGAGTTTACCAAATCCCTAAGCGCCCTTGAAACCGTTGTAGGAGACAGTGCTCAAAAGAATCCATATTCAGTTCCAGCAAGGCCGTGGAAGAAGCATATCCTCCAGCAGCCAGAGCATTGGCCCTCCCACTTTTAGTCTGGAAAACTAAATCGATAAAAGCAACTAATAAATTCTCAGTTGCAGAAATTTATGTAACCACCGTATAGTTGTTCTGATTAATGGGCACACCAGTTTCGTGCTTACTCTGTCGAAACGGGCCCCTAGACTTCCACTTTCGGATGGGAGTAAACGGGCCTGGGGAGAGAAAAAGCAATCAAGCGTGTGCTAGATTTAGAGAGAATTAAAACAGATTGGAAAACCGGCAATGGCTTAGAAGCGTGAAAATTCCAGACTCAGTAGCGGTGAGAATGTCAAGGTGGTGCGGCGAGACTTTGTCGAGCCTCTCGGCTTCTGCCATGCACCATGCAACAACGGATGCTTAAAAGTCCCCAGAGATAATCTCGAACAATTGCACACATTTGCCAGTCTATTTTCTTTATTAATAACGCTGAAAATTTTGAAGGATGATTAGGAGCCATGGCAACCGGTCTATAGGCAACAATTAATCGAAATGATTTTCAATGAAAAAAAAACCCCAAATTACTGACGATGGTAAACATACCAATTGATTACGCATGCACATGTATGTTGACATACACAGCTTCCCTCAACATTTGAGCACAACCACATTGGATGAAATTTGCGAACGTTTTTCTTTTGTGTGCCACAAACAAACATTTTACAGACATTATATGCTGTACAAAAACTGGATCGATATCTCATAAAAAAATTATTCACAAACGATCTTCTTTTGCAATTTCGTTGAAAAAAAAAAGCATAGGCCTACCTGCAAACATAGGACCAACAAATTGCATTATGTTGTACAACACTAGAAAAACTTATCAATACAACATTGAATTTTTTTATTCATTCTTCAAATAAATATTAGAATTCACATTTTATTGCAGAGCATTCAGAAGAAGAAAAGAGCTCAGAATATCTATACAATTTCATTCATGACATTAAAGATGTTTTAAGATGTACCATGTTGCAACTTACTCCAAAATACATTGGCAGCGACGTGAGCGGAAGAAGCTCAACGAAATTGGGAAGAAAAATAGAAAAATTGAATAGCTTTAGCCTTAACAAAGACCTTGGCATAGTTATCTCTGGGTACTTCCGCAAGTGTGCCAACCAACTTAACTGCAAAGCTTTTAAAGTTCCCTTATTATTTCCGTGATTTTACAGATCCATGTCCGCCAAACGCGGAAGACCATCACTGGTGATCCAAATAATATTATATGTTTACACGATCATTTACCGATTGCAATCTATCTCATCATTACCACTTTAAGCGTTCATTGACAAATAAAAATGAGCAGCACAGATTTACACAGGCACATTTTCACCTATATATGCAGAAAGCCAGCTACAACATTCGACTTTTGCAGAATAAGCATTTTTTGACAGTGTTAAATAACTGAACGTTTCATGCTGAGCAAATAATTGAGCAAGCACGAGAGGAGGTGTTGGGAAACTATCTCCAATAGCAACATTTTAGTCCATATCATGGTAAACACTGAAGTATACCGAAAAGCAGGTATGATAATGGGGCTACCAGAAACGAATTTACATCCGTGGAATGCCAATTTAAAAATTTCATTCAACAAGAAACAGCATTTGACAATGCGTTGTTTTTTCTATATGCAATGAATTTGGCGTCATCCAATGGGGAAAACCGACTATTAAAGGTTACAGCAACATGCACTTTTTACATTTTGAATTAGGCCTACAATTTGATGAAAAACGCATTGCATGTAACGATGAGATAAACCGTTCACATGAAATGACACAAAAGAGCAATTTTGAAACACTACTGCTAGTTATTTAAATTCGGACATGGCTAAACAACAACAAACAAGTCCAGACAACCCTACATGCATTGGGATGATTATACTCTAAAAGCTTAGAATAGCGAAGTAGTCATTAATTTACTATGTAGTCCGAGCAGACTGGATTGTCAACTGAGGAGTTAACCGAGACCAGTTCTGTGCAACTAAAAAAATCCTACCCCTTTAGTATAGGAACATTAGGGCGTGTCTTAGGACCTTCAATGCCACTCCACCCCTAGATTACAACTGGAAGACTGGGCCAGTTTTCGAGCTGCATACGAGGAATGCTGTAATACTTACGCTGACTAAGCAGGTCTATTTTAAAAGAAATCTGGCTGTTGTTATTGTTTGTCAAAGTATATTAACAACCCCTCAACATCTTTGCGTTGGAATACAGGCTGGGAAAGGGGACAAAGATATGCACAGCAGTAAGAACAAGAAGAAAAGGAGTACATGTACAGAAGATTTTTATAGGAAGTACATCGATGCTTTCCTAGATAGAACCATTTTCAAAAACACCTTTTAGCATAGACCCTACAAGATAAATTTTCGATCCATCTACAAGCTCCCGAAGCACACCCGTAAAAAAACAGTACATTACACAAATGCATGTAACCATAAGCTCAATCCATAACACACGTATTAACGCAAGATTAAAAAATCAGGCACTTAATTAAAGGGTTACAACTAACGTTGCAAGAAGATTCTCCGGGCTTGTTTTAATCCGATAACAACGTCGTGAAAGCATTAATTCCAGTAGTTAAATAAAAATAATGATTACTAATTCCTCTCTTAATTCTTGCACAACATTTTTTTTTACTCAGGCGAGAGGATGCTGAAATATGGTATCTCCTGTTACCAGTCATTTCGTATAAATCATGTGCATACTTGCCAACTCTATTTTTAGTAGGTTAAACCGTTAGAAAGTATGTACAAGTCGTTTGGCTTCAACCCTAGTTGTCCCCTTTTTCTTATATCGCGTCAAAGTCTTGGCTAACATTAAAATGTTGTTTTCCGGACTTTTGCATGTTGCAGGGGACGTTCACCTCTCTTAATTCAATAAATAATGAACAAAATGAGCATTGCATCTTGCTTTTGCATGCAATATTTTTGCATTCAAGGACAGTTTTGGCGACTTATTTCCTCCAAAATCAACACTTGAGGTATCACTGGTGGTGCATTCACACCTGAGATGCAAAACAGGTGTAAATGTATTTTCCAAAACAGATAATGCGGATGGAAAAAAAGAGTTAGGAGTAGGCTACAGTAAAAAAAAAGGTCACGCCACCTACAGTATACTGTTTGTAAATAAACAAGTGACTAACAATCCTAAGCTACTGCCATTATTTTTCTAAGTACCGAAACGGCCTTGTTGAGCTAAAGAAAAAATAATTTCTCAATTTAGATTTCCATCGCTAGCGTAGTAAACGATTGATGCAATTCAATAAGCTCCTCCCATTTATCCTCCATTGAAATTGGACACCCACCATTTACCATTGCTAAGCTACGTATTACGCAAGTGCAGTCATACAAAATCAACTTGTTCACGTCAGTAGGCTACATATCAATAGACTTTGTCAGATTGGAAGTGAGTTGGATGGCACAAGATTAAACATTTAAAGCGTAATCTAAATATTTAGCTTACTACACGTACGAATGTATCTAAATCGAGCGACCACCCTAGAATAAGCCCCAATTTCATTTTCCATCAAGTTTTTAAGTCAAAGGATTCGGACTTAAAACATTGAGATAAGCATCCTTTGAATATATGAATTTGCCAAGCATCAATTCTATAACAGATCACTAAATTAGCAAACACAGAAAGGAATTGCTCATGCATATATGCTTAATTCATTCAGTTAACACCTTCGGGAATCTAACAAAAGTTTAAAAAAAATAATCAGATACTTGCTTCGTACTAACTTTTAGTGCGAAAATATCAGAACTGGTTCGCACATATGGGAATTGCCATGTGGATGGAGTCATAAATGGAAGTTTAATAAGATTTGAAGTGATGCTTGGGCCTAGAGATGGTGTAAAACACAGGCAAATGGGATTGTATCTAGCCTGTTATCATACTAAATACACGAGTTTTATGCTGCTAAGACTATTCTAATTTTTTTGGAAAACCAAAGAGTTGTCATCACTGCATTACTTTTGGTGGGCTACTGCATGGGTAGACCCTGGTAGGGACCTATATCTTGCCAAGAATCATTTTTATTCGAAAATTGGCGGTGCCTTATCATAACAAGGCTCACGATTTAGTAACAGAGCCAACTGAATAGTAAATGCAAGCTCGATTTGAGAAAAAAAAAACATTGAACTACACGAATAACACGTTATTCAATACCTGTATAACTACTGCAAATTCACGACCTTCGGAAAAATCACGAAACTGGAGAGTAAACATTCGTGATTTGTGACTGTCACATAAAGTAGCACGCGTAGCCAGCTTTCTCCCGTTTAGCAACCCTAGTTTTGGCTAACATGCAAACATTCCGAATTCAAGCCTGATAATGTCAAAAACTAAACACTAGCAAATAATCGTGGAAAAACGAGATCGCCATTTTGGATTCAACCAAGTTCATTATTTTGAGTCAGGTTCGAGAATCTTTTCCAAAACGATTTTGCCAGCAACTTGTACGAAATAAATAAAAAAGAAACTTACCGTTGCTACTGTGAAAGGTGTAAACGGCAACAAATAGAAGCAGAAGCAGAATTTCGTAGCTTTTAGTCATTTTGGTTGAGCAACGTAATACATGGCTTACGGACCCCATCGCAAAATCGACGCAAATACAACTTGCGTTCTATTCTTGCGTAGAAGACGGCGACCTCTCGCGAAGAAAAAAGGCGTAAGGAAGGACCTCTGGTAGCGCCTTTTACAAGCTCTTTGAAAAGGTAGAGCGGCCCACAATATGGTTGGGAAAAAAATGAAATTTAAATAATAATAGACCTACCTTCGAGACAATTTTTTTTGGGGAAGTTTCTGGTTCCCTAACGGGTGGCCTAGCCCTCAACGTATAAAAAACACGATTCAAAGAAGGTTGTCTTATTCCAATGTTCCCTATTTCTGCATCAATTTTTCCCACATTGAAATACCTGGTCAAAATTATTATTTGGCTCATTGTTTACAATATAGGATCATAGAAAAATTCTATTGTTTTGAACTGCTTCAATTTATTGTCAATGATCCAACCAATACAAATGAATAAAAAGTCAATAAAGTATGTAAACCAATAAGACCAATATAATTTTTCTTATTGCTTTCTATGAAAATTTTGAAGATGAAAATTACATTGTAAAATACTTTACATGTATAGTAAAATAAAAAATTTATAAAAGAAATACATGGTCAATGCATTTTTGATGTTCAAGCAGTTGTTCGATCACACCAGTGTTCTTAAAATATTTATCCCTGGTGAAAAAACCAATAGAGAATTAAATTTAATGTTTTTATTGAAAAATTTGGCCCATTGGTTTCTATTGTTGACAATAGAAAAATCCTATTGTTTTTTTTATTGGTTTTCGAACTGTTTTAAGAGGGTTGCATACCATAATAAGCCTTTTTTTCTAAATTATTTTTTTATTTAATTTTATAAACTGATAGTAACAAATGAAATGTAGTAGGACTTAGCATAAATATTCTATTATTTGTTTAAATTTTTTGTTTAAATATATGCATTTCATGGAAATACGTCTGTAAAGTTTACCAGACCCTCTACAATTAAAAACTTTATGGACATAGTTCCAAGAAGCGTAATATACATATATTTAAACAAATAATAGAATATTTATGCTAGGTCCTACTACATTTCATTTGCTCCTAACACTTTCCAAAATTAAATAAAAAATAATTTCGAAAAAAAGGCTTATTCTGGTATGCAACCCTCTTAATTTATTGTCCAATATGATTCAGATATACATTTTATGATCAAATCAATACAAATAGACATATGGTCAATGGAATGATAAGACCAATACAATTTCCTTCTTGTTCTCTATGGATTTTTTAGACCAAGGATGACTATCTTTATTTTTTGGAACACTAATGGAAGCCCTGATTTCATATTTAAAATTGATGAAGGCTAGGTAAATACAGACTGATAATCAATTTTTTAAACTGAAAATGCAAGACGAAACCACAAAATTAAATTTCATTCTTAGCAATTCAGGTCCCATGATTTTTTAAGTACTGCGATTTGACTGTAAAATACTTCATTTTTCTGTGGAGTTAGAAAAAAAGTAAATATCACTTTATTCCTACAGTTTCAGACAATTCAAAACCGTATTCTCCGAACAACATTAAACGCCTTCCATTTTTAAACTATTTAAATATGAATTGATTTTATTGGGACAAAAGAAATATTAATACACACAAACAATTGGGATACACTTGTGAAGCCTAAATTTATTGTCAAGTTTTCATATATTTTTTTTATTTTAATGTTTTTTTTACACAAATTTATGGGCTAAAATGACGCATTTCATGAACTTACACTCATACGTAATTGTATCACTTCACAATTTTGTACAATACTCAGCAACGGTCCCAAATGAAACGTTCGTGGGCTTCTTTATTCAATGTAGTAGCCGCGCAACGGGTGAGACTTAAAAAGCTTAATTAGACAATAAAAAGTGGCTACAACTTGAATTATAATAACCATGCCGGAAAAAACAAATTGCCCAGTGCAACATTTCATCGTGCCGAGTCAAATATTTTTAGCCAAAAATCCCCATTCCCATCGGTTAATACGAGCAAAACCTCAAAACTCGTATCTAGAAGACCGACTTTTTTTAAAAAGCTTGCTCACTTCAGAGTATAGCCACAAAATTATATACAGTTAAAATAAAGGTAAATTCCCCGAAAAAGGGGAAATGAAATAATGATAATTCCGAGTCGCGCCGTAATGAATGGCGACACCAGCTAGCCTATACAAATTCGGTTAACAGGTACTTAATTACCAAGGGAGGAAAGGAATTGGAATCGAGGGCGAGAAATAGTTTAATTGATGCCACTAGAAGGACTTGACAAAACGTTACGAATAGGATTAAGGAATAGTGAGGAGGGGATGCTTGGAGGGAGAAATAGTGAGGCCAAATTACGTCGGCAGGAATTACTACTAAGAGTCGGACATGAAAGAATTTTGGCTCTTCCATTCTTCCAATTCCTTGATTTGCTGTCTAAGAAATAATATCCTGAAAAAAATTAAACTTATGATTAAAGCGAATTGTTAAGAATCAAGCAAATTTTCAAAAATTTAAACATTCAAATGTCTGGACGTGCAAAAGGATATTTTCTAAGACTATTTTACGATTAAAGATAATGTATATTTATTGCCTAACCTTTGCTCTTGTAAAGTGGCTTGAATTTCAGCAACTCTCACAAGCGATCTAGCAGACTTCAGCTCGGCAGATACTTTAGTACAAGTTAAGCTTCCTATATTATGAGCTTCCTCACTGTATTTGTTAGCCTGTTGAAATAACGCGATAATGTAACTTTACCGCTGTATCTTAGAATTTTAAAATAAATATGATGTACCTGTCTTTCTGCATGGTCCGCTTGCCATCCCATGACATGTTTTATTAGATCATCTCTAAAATAGTTTGCCAATGATGGGCTAAGAGTGGGAACGGCAGGTCGGAGGGCTGCGGATGCCAGTGATGTTGTGCCAGCACTTGCTATGCCTTGTAGACTACTTATACTAGATGTTGGACTATCACGCCTTGATAATAAAACGAACGAATCTCAATGATCTCGCAACTACTTAGAAAAGCGCCTAGAATTGACCAAGGAAAGAAGTAACCAACCTCGAAGACCGGTGGCTGTATTCGGAACCGGGACTTGACCTGCCTCTATCTCGGTCCTCTTCATTTCGTAGAGGTATTGATATAGCCTGATTTTGTGTCAATGTGGGCAGAGGTGATCTCTGAGTAGGAAACGGAGATGCATCCGGTTGAGTGCAGGTGGAATGAGGAGAGTGACCTGGCATGCCTATAATTGTAAAAGGGAAAAAGTCACTTAATATTGTGAGCATTAAAAAAAACGCGTACATAAAGCAGATTATCATTTTCTAGATTATCTTTCCCTAAAAAAGGAAATATTTTAAATTCATCTAACAAGTTTTTAACAAATGTCAGGGGTGAAAGATTCTTGTTTGGCCAACACGACAAAGCCGTAGAGGCACTTTGCAGAAGCTTCCGTAAACTAAGCCAAATTTTATTTCGTACTCAATAAGACACTATGATGTACTAATTTAGGACTTCACTTTCTATAAGCTCTTGAGTGTATTATTATAGTGTTTTCAAAGCTGATTGGGTTGCAGAGCATAATGGCGATTTGGGCGGTGATGTTTACATTAATGAAAAGGTAGCATTTGTATGTGTACAACTCGTATACTCGTGTAAAAAAAGAATATTTGCAGACATTGATTAGTATCATTAGTATGTTGATGAGGATAATGGTGAATATGCTTTGATTGTATAACAAATTAAGCTTTTGACTGTTATTTAACTAATGCATTGGACATATAGAAAAATCCAAGTAAAACTAAGCAGCAGAATTTTGTGGGAGAGTCGAAATTTTACCTTTTCTAAACTTAATTTTACTCACAATTCTACCACCATTTTGGGTGCTGTGAAGAGATAAAAGCTGAAAAGGCTTGTGAATAAGAATAACGGAGAACAGCATGCTACGTACTTGATTGTGCAAGGGTTACTTGTCTCGTTAAAAACAGTGCAGTTTGCAAGGTTTGTAGGGCTAAAATGAAAACAAAACATTGATTCACAAACGACCGAAAAAGTGAAACGAACGATCGGGCGTGATGGGATGCTTACCTTCATGTGCCGAAAGTTCTGGCTTCTCCATGCTTTGCAATCCCTTATTGCCAGTTAACTGGGACAATAATTTAGGTAAATTGGCAAGCGAGGGGTTATTAACAGAAGATGCATTCTGGTGATTTGCAGAATTACTTTGCTGGCTGGAAAAAGACACGGGTGTTTGCGATTGTGATTGGGAATCGCAGTGAGATCCGGGTGGTGTACTATCTGAAGAAATGTCCATATCTTGGGTCTGAGAATCTGTCATTAGGAGAGGCAATGTTAGAAGTCTTAATTTGAAAAAATATTACTCGTGAATTTCTATTTTTTAGAAAATATGCTAACAGGGAAGCAACTTATCACATGGAAACAATCTTTTTCAAAATAAATCATTTTTGTGGAAATTAAAAACAAATGCACATTTTGGATGGTTGTAAATTTTTAAAAAATATAGTTAGACAAAAAGTTCATCGTATTGCCAGATAAATGATTCACGATCTTATTGGGCAAATGGTTTGACCCACTAACTTTGACTTGTGTTTGCACGTTGCAGACATGTTTCTGTACAGACAGTTCAGTGAATTAAATCTGAGGTTAAAATTTTTGAACTAGGGCCGTACCAAATAAGTAATTCTATCGACACCCTTTAAATGTTGAAATGTAAACAATATTTATGCACATACAGAGTGCTCCAATTTTTGAAACGCCTCTTTATATCGTAAACTATGCATCAAAATACCTGATTAGAACGAAAGTTATGTTGTCGAGTGGCCGTTCTGGAAATTTTAGACCGCTCTGCATAAATTCTACATAATATATTATGGTATTGAAAATGAGTTACTTAATTGACTCTAGCTATAGTAGCCGAATATGCAGAAACGAATGTCACGTGACCACTATTCGAATACGGTTCGACAACTACTGTTCAGCCGAATACCGAATAGCTATTTTTTGCCTACGGAACAGCCCTAGTTTTAAACCCATACACAACAATGGACCATTCAGCAGAAGAACAGCATGCCATGGGTAGATTTTTGACAGCTGAAGATGTTTCACAACTCAGCTATTATGATAAGCATTGACTTTCATGACACAGTGAAAAAATGAAAGCAAAGCATCTTCCCCGGTTTACTCACAAGCATGTGTTTACAAATACATGTTTGCATAACCCAAGCATGCCTGCAAACACATGTCAAAGGCAAGTAAAATTTGTCTTATTGGCAATATAGGGTCCGAAATCCCCACAAACATCGATTAACAATTATTCCATCTCCATCTATTCAGGTTCTGCTCAAGTAAAGTATACTATTTCTTGCAAAACTGACAATTACATTGCATCCTAATATTTTTTGTGAAACATTTAGTAAGACTATATATGCATGCAAAACAATAGGGATATCCTTAAACAAATAAAAATTGCAATCTAATAGAGGCCATTAACACAAAGTGAGAAGCCCTACATTTTTAAATTATAAAATGCAAATAGTCTTACCTTCGCTGCTTTTTCTGCTTTTAGCCTTACGTTCCAAATCTCGCCGAGACGACTCCTTTGAAGAACGTTGATCTGAGCGTTCCGGGTGCCTTGACTGTTCTTCCTTGAATTGCTGATGGCTGTTACTACGGTGTAAATAGTCTACTTGGGGCAACGCGTGCCCTCGAGATGCAGAACTCGAAGAGGAAGGGCCTGCTCCTTGTTTAATATGATTCGCGTGATGACGTTGGTCCTCGTGGCTTCTTGTGGCTACATAATGTTGGTGGGTAATTGAGCGAGCATTGCGCTCACTGGAATGTCTGTCACCTATTATGATAAAAAACAAAAACGAGAATTAAGACCCAGTTTCTGTACAACTGTAATGATCGTTTGTATGTTTGAGGCATGGGCGATTAGGAAGAATTTAAAAAAACGAAAGAATTTTATAAATAATGACATATTTTAAGGCTCATAAAGTACCTGACTTATCGTGGCTAATATCTCTCCCTTTAATAATAGGTTCAACGGATGACTTTCCTTGTTGCCTAAAACAGTTAAAAATGAAATGTTAGAAGCGAAAACAGCTGTTCGCATTTTAAACTAACTGAACGGGAGAAAAAATCACTTGCCTCTCCCATTCTGTCCATTCTTTAGGCTTCTCCCACTGAGAAACTTCGGTCTTACAATTGTAGTAATATTTTTTGCCGGAGGAACTGATATGTTCGGACCAATCCCCCACTTGCAATCTTTTCTCTTTTTCCTTTTCCCTGTCCTGCTTTTTTTTTTTAATAAAAAAGATTCGTTATAACACTGTCGGAACGATTCAAGACATATCTCAAACGGCACTTACTTCTGTATTACTACTCCTATCGTGATTGCTGCGATGTTCGCTGCTACTGTTGCCACTGTTAGCAGTATCGTTGCTACGATGAGATGTTGGATGATGTTCCCGGTTTGAGGGTACCTTAATTTTTTCTTTAGGAGACTTGTTATAATCTAAATTAAAATAACTTATTTCACCATGGTGTAACTAAACCAATTATGATGCAGTGTTCTCAATACAAAAATTTTCCCTCACAAACTTTTCTTGATAAATTGTCTGAATTAACTATTAGATTTTCCCTAACACAATTTTCTGATTGAAATATTAGGTTTTTCAACATGCACTATTTCCTCAACACTGATGCCATGCTCAATGAAACAGTTACGTAGACTGAAATATTCCATCCAATCTTCAGTATTTTTCCTTTTTATGCATAAAGGGACAAACACGGCCATTTTTAAGTTTTCCAGCGCATGTGATGGCATTTAGGCAATATTATGTACATGTATTTTAAAACGCAGTGACATTACAATGAGTGCTTGCCAACACATTTCCAAACATACTACACATGAACGCTAACATCAGGTCAGGGTATGCGTGCCAAGGAAATAATAATAAACAGAAGTTGTCGCAGATGATTTTTAAAGGAACTATCTTAGCGTTTTCCCGGTAGAAACTCAAAAACCGAGGAGGACTACTGATCGTTTTTCCGGTAAAAACTGAAAAACCGAGGAGGACTACTGATCGTTTTCCCGGAAAAAACTGAAAAAACCGAGGAGGACTACTGATCAGTTTCAAACATAGAGAGCAAAACCACCATTCATGCAGCTTGATTGACATTTGCCTGTTTTGAAATGGAAAGAAGACACTGCATTTTAAATACATAATGTCATGGAAAAAACCTAGGAGAATATTTACCGATTCTCATAATTTACAAGCGAATATTTGTACAATTTCATTTTTAGAACTTCTGATAATCGCTATCTGTAAGATTAACACGGCATAAGCGCGTTTTTAAAATTACAGTTTGGCATTAAAATAAAACGAATAATTGGTTTATCATGTTATAGTGATTTTAGAATTCCATGTGACATAGAATTTTGTTTTGACACTTATACACGTAGCATCATAGTTCTCCATAGCTATTCATACAAACTTTGCGAATATTTTAGGTTTAGCATTGCGGCACAATTAAGTTTGACATTTTTACTAAGTTTCACAAAGTCTAAACAACTGCACATGCACATCAACACAGGCTTTTCATGGACCAATTGTCAACCATTAAATCTACTCAAAAACATTGTTAAACACAGTCATACATAATCTACGTTAAACATATTTATTATAAAGCTCGGCAAAATAAAAGATAGTCCTACCTTTATCGTGTTTCTCCCTCTCTCTTTCTTTAATCCTTTGTAGATAAGATGCCTTGCTGTTATATGATCTATCTCTCGGGCTTGCTCTACTGCCGTCGGGACTGTCACTTCGATATGCACTTCCATTACTTGGTGAATCTCGCATTTTGTCATTGTAACGATCATTGTAGCCAACTTTGGAATATTTATTTGAATTCTGAAACAAGATAAAGAACGTGAACGCAGGCTGTAGTTTATACAAGAAAAGGTGATACATCTTTATCGCTGCACAGTAAAGTTGCATATTAGGAGACTGTATCTGAAGATAAAATAACATGCACACACAAGGTGATGTATTAAACATAAATAAACTAAAGTGTTTTATTTATACCTAAAAACGTGAAATGGGTTATGCCACAGGCACAACGGCTATACTTTTTTCATTCATAGGCCCTAAAGACGAGAATAAACAGTCCCCTAACACACAACTATGCTGATAACATCTTCACATCATGATTATATCATGGACAATGCATATGTTAAAAATGGTTCCATTTAAATGGATTGAAAATTCACCTACAGACTTACAAGATACAGGGATTTAAATACACGAACACGCTTGATATCATGATACTATAACATGGATACTAAAGTAACTAAATATGGGTATTGACAACTTCGCAGACTTATGTGTATTGCGTGACTCCAACAGAACTACGATTTTCTACTTTTAAGGTTTTGATAGAGTAATTTAGAAATTTAACCCTCAATTTCTAAAAATCTCGCGTTGCTTCATGTCATATCACATCTTATTAAGAGTTATGACAAGTCTACTGAGATTTGAAATTATGTAAATTTGTGAATTTCACAACTAATTACTAGAGATAACATATACGTTGTTTAAAATTAGGCGATAGTGCTTCTGTTTTAAAAGTTAAAGAAGGTACATGAATACAGAATTCATGTAACTTTATAAATGATGAGGTCACATCTGGAAATTCTACATTCTGTTAGCACTCAAGTAAAACTTAGTGCATCTGGTTCAAAGGTTAGACATGTTAATTGTTAACAGCAACAAAGTTTAATGATTATTCTGGAAATATAACCAGTATAAAAGCACCAAACGATAAAATATTTCATTATATTCGACATCCTCAAACAGAGAAGTAAAGGTTTTTTTCAGATTAAGGACGACTTCATTTTGACTTGGGTCATCATCCTTAATAACTGACCTGGTATGGATGAGCTTGGTTCCTATCAAAATACCTAAACGAAATAAAAGCAACATAATATTAGATGGCGCAATAAATATGTTTTCCGGCTATTATAAAATGAAATTTAATTTCGTTTCTTCGTTTCATGACAACAAACATGGCGGATCTGTCATTAACATTAGGGTAATAAGCTATAAAAAATGAACCGCATACCCATCATTCAGTCGTTGAAGTTTCCTTGCATGCATTACCATTAATGCTAATGTAATTATTTATATTTTCTCTACAATTAAACCGTAATTATTGCAGTGAAAAATATTAATTTTATCAACTAGAAATGGAACGAACGGAATCCCTGACCAGACGCCATGACACATCCAGGAAAGTACGAGTCGGCGCACTAGGGAGAAGGGCATTAATTATACATATTTTTTTTAATTTATAGAAAAAAAAACAGGTTTTGTCTAATAAAACTGATTTCTGAATTGTTTTAGATGCATATTAAATGAATTTCTTTTGAAATTGGTTATGAAAAAGAAACTTAATGTGCTGATCTAATGATAACGAATTGAAGCCGACATAGCCGACAAGTAACTACTGAAGTGCCTCTAGTAACAATAAAGGAACTACGGCGGCCATGTTGCAATACTCTTTCACTTTGTGGTTAATATAATTGTATTGCATTAATTCCATAAGAAAAATATTTGTTAATATTTATTTAAATTTTAATATTTAATATTAGCAAGGTATTTGATATCTAATATATTTAATTAGTGTATCAAAATAAATAAATTATTACTAACGTTCGTCCAAAGTTCCCTCGAAGGGTCCACTATGAACTTTCCAGAATTTAGAAGGCATATATACATAATTGAAATTGATAATTTTAAAAATATTATATTTAAAAAAGTAGAAAAAGGATTCAAAAAAATGTATATTAAATACAAGAATAAAACTAAGGATAAATATTGAAACATGCTAGTATCTTAAAAAGTAACAGTAATGTTGACAAAAATGCTTAGAGAAAACTAATGCACCGCTCATCAAAGCGCCCCAATATGGCAGTTTAGTGTGTTTATTGTTTATATGTTGCGTCTTTGAGGACTGCAGTGTGTCATGTTTGAACCGCATTAAAGTCTCGCTTTTTCGATTGTTTGCGATTAGAATATTTATGTTTTAAATCGTAATTCACTATGTAGTTCTCAAATTAAACATTTCGCATCGGGCTGCCTGGTGATGACGAAATGAGGAAAAGCGGCTGACCTACTTTATGCCCCTAGGCTAATGGCAAGTGTTCAAAGTTCGCTATTGTTTGTACTTGAGTTAAAATTATGGAAATAAATGCCTTTTAAATTAACCATTCAATTCTGTTTGAACTTTGACAGGTTATGAATGCAGCGCAGTAAGGGAATGCCAGGCCCTAGCACCCAGAATGGAAATGGGGGGCAAGGTTCATTCATATATTTTATATCATTATAATCATTTAGTCATTATAATCAAGTAATCATTGCAATGCGTGCATTCCAAGTTCAGGTGCATGATGTAGTAAATGTGGTTACTACATGTAATGTACTTTCTTGAGATTTTGGCTTTTGAAAATTTATTAAAACTATGATCTTGATGCATGCCGGAAAAATATATTCAGTTTTCGTTACAAACAATGTTTATTCACTAGCAGTTTGTGAAATAAAAAATTATAGCAAAAGCAGGAAAATGCTGTTTGAAGCACAACAGTGCGTGCAAGTAAATTATCAGTGAGTGCAATAAAAACCTGCTAACCGAGAATGCTAAGAAGAAAAATTCAGAATATCTCAATAAACAATGTACATGCACTATAGACAAATCCGGTTATTACAAAAACACATTAAGTCTACGCGAACATTTCCTACAAATTGTATTCACATGTATGCTAACTTTGAAGCATACATGTACATGTACATTATACTGTATTATCCCAAGTCACAGAATGGATTGTCTGATTCGGATAAAATTTATTATAGTGGAACGTACGCACACCCATCAAATGATCCGCACCAATGTTCACATAATTGTCCTTACAATATGACTCGATAAACATTTGCTCGAATGCTACTAGTACATGTACAGTACATGTATACTAGCTAGTACGTATGTACAAGGAGCTATTGGGTGGCTATGTTTCCTTAAGTGCCACCCTGCGTGAGTTTTGGTAGGGGGCGCTTATGTTCCCTTGTGTTGAGAGCAAGGTCCTTGGTTGATATCGGGGACTGAATTAACGACTGACTGTCCACAGATTATGCATTGTCGATCGCTCCGTCAATGCTTTGGGCGGGCGTGAATGCGCACATTCATATTTCAATGTAGTAAAAGTTTTGCACAAAATAACAAAATTAGATAAGAAAGTTTGTATTATGTTGCAAATTCATATTTATACACTGCACATAGTGTGAAATCACTATCATGTACAATAGCATACATAATCGATCATGGTATCGAACATAGAGTGGATAAAATCTATTAAACGTCTGCAAAAATGTCTGGGTATGGTCATTACACGAGTAATTACGGTATTTCACGTGCGTGTACATGTACATGTACATTAGGTCATTAATCTATCAATTCTATTATCCCATGTTAAATGTATATCATATTCTACATGTAGGTGTAGGCTACATTTGTCACAATGGGGGGTGCCATTAAATAAATAAAAATAAATAACTTAATTGCTGTCCTAACATTTCCAAGTTGCTCAACTACCACACACTATTTCGATTACAGATATTCAGAAAAATGCTTCATTTCATTAATGAATTATTATACATGTCACATATTTGTATGTAGCATTACAGAGGCTTCTTTTGGCATTGGACCAAGTGCAAGAAAAGGTGGATGGAACTGAAGATGATTACCTTTTTTTAATAAATGTCCTACAAAATCGTGAGCTCAGAGCACTAGTACAGGTTAGCCAGTAATCCTGAAGAAAATTAAATGATACAACGGCACCATTCTCATATTCACTGTTGAGTTTAGATCAGATTTACTATATGACATTTTCAATTCAAATTTCATGTAGGTGCACAGCTGCATTTCTGAGAATGGCCAACGATTACCTCAGCCAGTGGAAACATCATCGTTGGGCCTACTCGAAGATGTAAGTTCACCAATTCTCGGTTCAAAATCATCACCGAATGGCAATCTCAATTAGTATTTTATGTTTTAAAGGTTTTCGAGATTTTATGCGAAAAAGACCACATTTCTGAAGTACAAGAACTCTGTGAAATTCTCCAAACTCCACATATTCAGGCAAGTGTTGAATAATCAACTGTAAGATAACAAAGTCTAGTGGAAATGTATCAATGTCTTTTGTTTGTAAAAAATAGGCTGTTTTAGCAGCACACGATAAGGTGGCCAGAAAAGAGTATTTTCCAAAATTACCCGAGATTCCACACGAGGTCGACGAAGATGAGGAAACTGTCAAAATCGTTCAACTCGTGAAAAGCAACGAGCCTTTAGTGAGTATTAGGATTTTTATGTTGTGCCTGAAATGTAGTTCTGCATCATTGAATCGGCCTGGAATATACTTAAAAGTTTAATAAAATACATTTTTAAAAAAATGCATGATTGCAATTTCTCAAATAAGTTAAATAATATTTAAGTTTTTGTCTTAAACTGTTGTTACTACCGTAGATGTATTAGATTAGTGCTTGTTAGAAAGTGAGCCAAACTTGGTGCTCAATTTTGAGTTTCAATCAGGTTTCTTTGCAACTTATTAAGCTTGCCATAACGAATGAAGAGCCATTGGTGGTAAGTGCATTTCCACTAAAATGACCACAAGTAATATTTAATTGCACTGTGTTTAACATTGTTTGCCTAAAAATTAAAAAGATGTATTATACATATTACATTTCCTATTTGTATTAGCTTTAGTTTTTTTTTATAAATGTAACTTTAATACCAATATCTGGAAAACAATTTGTATTGATCTTGTGTTTGTAGGTACACAGTAACACATGATAATATAACTAAACTTCTGACAATGATTATAGTTTTCTAATTGCAAAGCTGAATTTCACACATTTCATGAAAAAAGTTTTAATTTTGCCAAATAATATTATTAATAACAAGTTGTGCAATTTCAGTATCTTTCTTTAACATTGTTTGCACATGCACTTTTGTTTGACAAGATTCTCTACAGGAAAATCCCCATTAAAATAGAGTAGTGTGTTAATAATAGATATTTATTTAATTAATTTCATGCAGTATTAATATTATTCCAATTTTTAAAATAATTTTGCGACCAACATGCCACATTTTTATTTCTAAATAATAAAATGCAGAGCCAATTAATCATCACTTTCAATACATTGTTTATGCCAAACGCATTTTCAGAATTAAAAATTAGTTATGTTTCTTAATAATGGCTCACTTTATGGTTTAGAAACGTTCCTCAAAATTATGAGATTAGATTAGTTGAATATTTTGCATTTGGAAAACAACACGATCTAAACGTTTATTCCTACACCTAATTATAGAACCGTTATTTATATTATGGGGATGCAATGGGATTGGGCTATGTTGCTCAATCTAATCTTTTTGTAGGGTGCAACTATCAAGATCGACGCACGTTCAGGGACCATCATCATTGCACGAATTATGCATGGAGGGGCAGCTGATCGAAGCGGTCTTATCTCCATTAATTTTTTTATTTCATTCTAAGATTAAAGTGAATGCATTTATTTATCTTTTTTCCTTACCTTTACATAGGTTTAATCCAAGTGGGGGATGAAGTTCATGAGGTTAACGGAATGAATGTCCGAGGAAAAACGCCGGCAGATGTACTCCGAATTCTGGTATGTAAATCTTCGATGCTAAAAGAAATTTATAAAATTCGTAAGAATCTAATTTTTATAATTCATTTTTATTCAATTATACTTTCCAACTTGGGAAACGTGGAAAACTTTAGGAGGTAAATATATCTTCCAACGTACAAAAAAAAAATTATAATTTGCAATGTTAAGTTACAATGTTGCATTTTTGACGTTTTGCAGCAAAGTGTGGATGGAACCATAACTTTCAAACTTATTCCATCCGATGGAAAATTTTATGCCAGGGAAAGTAAAGTAAGAAGCGTTTTCAGTCAATTCAATCCTAACTGGAAAAGTAATGCCAAAGTTAACTAATGTGGTTGTGTACGTCAGGTTCGTGTGCGGGCTCACTTTGATTATGTTCCGAAAGAGGATCGGGAAATACCATGTAGGGATGCAGGACTTGCGTTTCAGAAAGGGGATATCCTCCACATAGTAAACCAAGACGATCCTAATTGGTGGCAGGCAAGGCGAGAAGGTGACCGAAATATGAGGGCAGGGTTGATTCCAGGAAGGCAGTTGCAAGAGAGGTGAGTAAATAAAGTTAAACGGAAACAATAGTTTCTCTTTATGAGGCTCGATTTTTTAATATACATTTCATTTAGCTTAGTCTAAAAATGTGTAGATTAATATGAGTTTAGTACAATTTTTCTCCAGCTTAATAATATCCCAAATGCTTATGTGTTTTATTTCAATAAATTCAGGCGGATATTAGCTGCAAGAAACGTGGAAATCTCCGACGAGGAAGAGGATAGTGAGTTCGAATATTTCCAAATAAAATTTGAGCGTTATCCAAATACAAATGTGATTACATTATCCTGTCAAATCTATTTCCACCTCGGTTTTGTAATAGTTGTACCAGATTGCAAATCACCAGGGCTATCAAAGAAGAAGGCTAGAAAGACCAAAAAAATTATGTACGAGGCTAAAGAAAACGATGGTAATTAGGAGATATGTTTTCTTTAGAATGTGTTGATGCTGCAGTTAACGTCTTATATTCTAACAAGAATTGGTAACATTTTGGTGACCCATTTTAGATTACGACCGTGAGGAAATTGCGACCTACGAAGAGGTGGCCAGATTGTATCCTCGACCAGGCATTCACAGACCAATCATTTTAATAGGTATAGTTTAGCCATTTCAAAGAATCAGTCCCAAGTCTCGACCAAACTATTTTCTGCGTTTTACAAATCTGAATGTCAGCTTTCATTTAATCATTTATTACCAGGACCTCCTGGAGTTGGCCGAAACGAACTGAAGCGAAGATTAATTGCTATTCAACCAGACCACTTTAAAAAGACTATCCCACGTAAAGTTCAATTTCGAAATGACGAGTGAAGTGCAGCGGTGATAATTTGTCATCCTTATTTTAGTGACGTCCATATTTTCCAATTCACAGATACCTCGAGACCCAGAAAACCAGTTGAACTGGAAGGCAACGAATACTATTTCGTGTCGCGGGAACAGATGGAGGAAGAAATTCGTACGGGACAGTTTGTCGAACATGGTGAATATAAAGGAAATCTGTATGGCACTTCGTTGGAAACTGTTAAATCTATAGTGAATGCCGGTTATGTTTGCATCATGAACCCTCATCCCCAGGTAAGCGTCACCTTTTGCATTTTTAGACTTGCCAACTGTAGGCAATCATATTTTTTTTCCCTCGCCAGGCTTTGAAAATGTTACGAACTGCCGAATTGAAGCCATATGTCATTTTCGTGAAGCCTCCAGCGTTTCAGATATTCAAAGAAACTCGCCAAAACAAACATGCACGGTCAACATTCGATGAGCATAGCTCACGGGGATTTACGGTAAGTCTGTAAAAATTTGTATTAACGGATCTTGTATTCAAATGATAGATGCTAGCAAAAACGAATTTGTTACAATCAGAATTCACATCCCTTGCATTTAAATTTGTAAGGTTTTCTTACCCCGCATCCCATCCGTGGGGTCGACATACTAATGAAGAAATCAGGAAAACGGCTTGTACTTAGGGACGTTAAACCGTTTTCTGTAAATCCTCCGTCCCGACTTTGCACAATTAATATGGGGCCGACTTGGCTAACTCAGGGTTGGGCAAAGGACTACCAGGTGGTGCAGGACCGGACATCGGGTGCAGTCATCAGCTCTCCTTTATATCCAAAAACAACTGGCCAAGAGACCACCTGGGTCAGGCTACTAAACCCCCTGTCCCAGGAATGCGGCGGCCTCTGCCACATTCCTGCCTGAGCCCATTTAGATTCTCAATTCAATTCATTACCCTGCAGTCAGCATGTAATATGCCATGTGACAGGGGGCAAAGTGCCAGATTTTTTAAGGGAAGATTATACGGATTCTCCCACCTGGAATGCTGGCAGCCAGTCACATTCCACACAAATATCACCACCTTGCTGTCGTCCTTTGACAATTTTAAAATTTGATTTAATGTTGTTATTGAATGTTATAGTGATTTTATGACCATCAAATATGAAGTTTCAGCTAAAAAGGTTTTCATTTTCTGTATTTACTCAGGACGACGAGATGCACGACATTATTGACAGCGCAAATAGAATAGAATTTTTGCATGGCCATTTATTTGATGCCACGATCGTGAACGAAAACTTGGCAGAGGCATTTGAAGATCTCTTATTGCTGAGCAAGAAGGTAGAGGTGGAAGCTCAATGGGTACCAGCCGGTTGGATCAATTAATTGGCATTCCAAATTTACAATTGGTTGAAGATGGCAAAAGTCACGACAATTTGCAGGATGTTCCAGAATGGACTTTACTAATATTTTGATAATGTCTATCAGTTGGGCTTCCGGGAAGAATTTTCAAGAGAGACCGTGTTTAATTCAGATGCAAGTGTAGTAAATAAGCAGCAAACTTTAGGCATGTTTCACACAGTCTACTTCCATGTTCATGACGATGAGGATAATGTACGTACTATTTATCTTCCTTCCACGAACACAACGTGCAGGCACAATAATTCTTGGAATCAAACTTTTCAAAGATTCCAAAGTTGTGTTTAAAAAAAATGCTAACAGTCTGCCATAAACGATGATGTCTTCCTACGAGAGCATTATTGAAAACAGACAAAAAAATTAAGCTCTGCACTACAAAATAGTCGAGATAAAAATCAATTTCAAGTTTTTAGTTGTTTTTATGCAGGCCTTGTTTGCAAACGATAATATATCGTAGCGACACTAAATTGTGACTGTGCTGAGGCTTTCTATTTATCATCATGGGTTTGCTACTTTTTTCCTCTATCTACTGTGCTCTAATACTCTTATGCAACATAGAATTACAGGGTGAATACAAGGTAGACAAAAGTATGGACGTTATAACATTCGGTGTCTCGTTTTGAGGAAAATGTCGACAAACAATCAATAAACAAGTAGTTATTTGACACAAAGATATTCTTACTGTAACAAATTGCTTGATACCATGAAATAAGTTTAATGCTGTGGCTAAAATGCCTTGCCTTATTTCAGTTGCTGTTGCACTCGTGGTATATTATCATGTGTCATTCATCGTATTTATTTTTGCACCCTAGGAAGAAAAAGATTCTAATAGTAATTCACAATCTAATGGCCAGTCACAATCATTTTGAATCAATGCAAGGCTGACTTAGTGATTCGTTCAACTACATTTATGTTTAGCAGAATTTTTGTTCTAGTTTCTGATGAAAATGTCCTGTTTTTATATTATTACAATTTGTCTTATTTAAATGCTGAAATTGCACTAAACAGATAATATGAATGGTTACTGAATGGTCACTGTAGTTGATATGAAAATATACAGCCCAAATAATTATAAGCTATTGTAATTACTATTCAAAATAAGAGAACTTCTTATAAAATATAACATCAAAATAAATATTTTTATTTCGATTGTTATTGTGGTTGATGATATCTTGTCCAAAAGTTGAAGGATTTTTTTTTAAATAGACTAAAACCGACGGCTAATTTTTATTTTTGTTTCTACCATCATTTTTGAGTGAGTTATTTTGGTACATTATCAGGAAATTAATTTTATCGACATAGGTAATTTGACAAAAGAGCAATAATTAAAACTGGTTTCCTTATTCGTTTGTATCACTCCAAAAAAAATTGCAATTTGCTGATTTATCCAGATACTCACCTCAACTATTAAGACATGAAATCATCGATATTCGGTATGAATAATCCTAAACTTGTGAAATTTACCTTAAAAATATACCTATAATTATAGCGCTGTGGTATAAAATAGCATGAAATTTCATAATAAAGGAAAAAATGTATAATGGAGAAATGAATAGACATTTTATACAGAACAATTATGCTATCCATAGGAAATATATGCAACTCAATTGATTAGAATTATTTTTGGGCTTAATAAATTGGGTCTGAATAAATTACAATGACTATTTTCCTTCGGCCACCTTATTACAAGCAGTTTTCAGTAGTCATCAAGCAGAAGTTTATTTCTTGGCGGAGATGCTAACCGCAGAGCAATAGCCTCGTTGTGGAAGCTGTTTACACTTCGCGCACCGCCAATATCCGACAAATTAATCTAGAACGAGTTAATTGTTTTAACGTCGCTTAAAACGAAGACTTAAAACAATAAAAAATTGTTCTTAAACATAAAGCCGGCCACACACGAGGCAATTTATCAGCCGAAATAAATCGTCCCAATTTTCTGGAAATTTTTTTCTGCAGAACAAGTTTAATTTTTTGCCACACACGTGAAGCAACAAATTTCGGAATTTCAACACACGATGAAATTCCGCGAAATTTCAGGCAAGAAATCGCCTTGTGTGTGTGTGTGGTCGTCGGCTTTAATTTTAATTCTAATTTTAGCGCCTTTTTATCCGAATTCCGTTAACTTAGGTTATGGAATTTCCAAGGTGAAAGGTTAACTTATTTTATCAATGATACGATTCTGAACGTGAGCACCACTATTATTTAGAATTGTATTCAGGCTATCCCACATTTTTTGGAAAAAAAGCCAAACAGAAATAATAAAGGCAAAAGAACAAAATTTTAAAAATTCAAATATGTAAAGAACCTACCTTGGATCTGGTAAAAAGCATACGCTTTAACGTATCTACGGCATTAAGTTGTTCAGGTTCTAAACGAACCTAGAGAAAACAAGTTTAAATACGCAATAGTCGGAAACTGTTCAAAATATGTTAGCTAGCAGCTAGACGAGTGGGATCTACCTTTGCCTTGTGACTGTTTTCCTTTCTCAGACTTGGATTACCATTTCTAGAACGTTCGTTAATGCGTCTTTCTCTCACCCCAAGCTGCTGTCCATTTTTACTGCAAAGCAGGCATACCCGAGGTTTTTCATCTTCTGCCAAATCTGCTGCTGAAGTTTGTGCAGAATTTAAGCATTTCTCGTGGAAGTTGTGACCACACCTACAAAATGATATGAAATCCACAAATCGGTACACACATTTTAATTTTACGTGATACTGTTTTTAATAAAATATTTAGATTTTAAGCATGCGGCAATAACTAAAAATTACCTAAATAAGACTACCATTTCTTTCTCGTACGAATCGTTTAGTTTTAAACCGCAACAGTTGCAAGTGTTAAAATGAGATGATCCGTGATTAGCTTTATGCCTAAGTTGAACTAACTGCTCGTAAAGATCGCTATTGACTAGATTCTTGGCTGTACTTAACAATGTCTGCATTAAAGAAACCAATAATTTCACTATAGTTATGCTAAATACAAAGGCAAAGAAATCAGTGAAAATCAGTTTACCATTTCATAATTATACGTTTCCAACATTCCCAACAGTAATTCTTTCATTTCTCCAAAATTACTGCTTTCATACGTTGGATCCTTAAAAAAAATTAATTTCAATGACAAACAGTTTATGAAACATGATACTCAACTGCAAAATAAGTTAGACAAAAATACAGGTATAAGTAGAACATATTGTTCCTTGATTTACCTGCAAAATATTTTGCAAAATCGAGGACATCTTTACGTAGCCCATCATCGAATTCAACAAATGATGAGTCAATTCCTTAAAGGCTAAAGTGTGCATGATTAGTCCACAAAACCATCATTATTTTTTTAATTTCCAAGATTTACTGGTGTGTTAAAACCTACCGGAATGCACTTCAGGCTTCATTTGGCCACCATATTTTCTGTGTTGCATCATAAATGCTTCCAGTAAAGGCAGCCACAAACCCTACGTTTTCCAAATAATCACCATTAAAACTTTTTTTCCGAGCTAACTTAGATTAGACTAAACGCTGTACGTTGACGGAACTTACCTCCCTTTCGGCTTCTTCCACTTTCGGGGAATTTCTTTGGCAAAACTGAATTGCAATGTCTAAATCATTTCTAATGCACCCCAAATAGTGAAACACGTCCGAGGCACTCGTAGAAGAGATGGTCATCATTTGATCGCTCGATTGCTGCATTGTTTCGTGGAAATTCTGCCGCAGGGATATATTTTTTTCAGACATAATCAGAATGCAAAATGAAAATGTATGTGTAATTGTTACTTTACCTCCAACATGATGCCAAATGCACCATGAACATCTCCCATTTTTTCTAAAATGTAAGCCACTGCAGCTCTGATGTTATATTCTTTGACAATCTATAAAAATTCATTTAAATCAATATACAGCAGACTTCCAGAAATAAGTGTTGTGTTTGTAAATAATTAATATCATTGTTATCTTACCTGCAAGACAGCTTCCAGTTTAAAATCATCTCCACTTCTTATGTAGTCTACGACATTATGAGGTTCAAATTTGCACATGAGGCGTATGTAATTTTCTTTTAAAGAAGAATTTAGGAACAATAACTCCACAGTGCCACACACGTTAGAATCATTTCTGAAAGGAATAAAAAATTAGAATCGTATTTACGGTGATCAACACAATACAATAAAACAGTTACCTCAAACTGAGCAATCCTCCCAGAATTTTAAACTGGTCTTCCGGCATGTCCTAAATGCAAAAAAAGTGATGTTTATAATAAAAATCTCAAAAACATTGCTACAGTATGGCAAAGAATAAATTATACCTTCAACCGTTCCAAAATTTCCGGAATTCTTGTAGGAAAGTAAGTAATGAGCATGCCTGCAGCTTTATCCTTGTCTATTGTTGTCAAGTGCTAAAAAGGTCCAAACGTCAATTAAAGTCAGGCCATCAAAATTCAACATTTAAATCATCAAAAACTCACTGCTATTTTCTCGACGACCTCGTTTTTAATAGCATCTTTTTCGTCGTTAGAAATTTCCGAATTCTTTAAATGCCGTTCAATAAATTGAAACACGTCTCCCTAATAAAACATAAGTGAAATATTCGTGTGTTAATTAAATTATAGCAATAATAACTTGTAATTTAGTAGCAATATCCAGAAGTTTTTAGCGATTACCTTCCGCGATGCATCTCTCAGATAACAAGTTACGATCTTGTGCCACTCCCTGCGCTTGTCATGCAGAAACTCGCACACCTGAAAGCTAAAAAAGATATATCAATGCATGTATTATTGCGTATGATATAATAATTTAATAGAGTTTAAGCTATGAATGTTTTTAACTTAAAACTTACAATCTAGCTTTTTCAGCTAAATTTAATAATTTTTGTTCATCATAATGCATCAATCCTCCTGCAAAAAGCAGTTCTAACAAAGCTTGTTGTCTTTCGGCATGCCTCGTCTCATCTTCGGGATTTACCAAATATTCAAGAACCTAATTTAAAAACGATACCTAAAGTTAACGTACGTCAGGATTAGTTGTCAATATAAAGCAACTGATACATTACCTGCTCGAATAAGGAACGATTAACAATGATTGCATTGTCAGCCTTGGCCATTTGTCTTGCCAAAAACGTAAACAACGCACCCACTTGAGATGGCTAAATGACAATAAAATAATGTCAGTACATGTATTTCAAATACTGCATGTACAATGCCAATAACAATAATTACAAACAATATACATACTGTAAATCCATTTCCATCTACCATGATCTCTAGTAAAATGTCCACTAATCTTTGTCGTTGGAGCAACCCAGCATCTTTGTTAAATTCTGGTTCCTCGAATGACTGAACAACATAAAATAATTACATTTTTTTTGTTAATCCCTTAAATGCATATTTTTAATTTTTAAAAATATCATCTCGAAAAATTCGGTTTTATTTATTTTTATTACAAATTAAGGAAAGCTGAAAACTGCCAAAATTGATTTCTTACCAATGCCATGACATTGAGCAATTCTCTCGTATCGAAATGCAGTAGAGTCTGTAAATGAGGGTAAAGTGGCTCGTCTGAAGAGAAAATTAAATGAAGTAAGCCATCTCAACATTTTTAAAATGATCGGTTTTAATAGCATGACATATTTACCATCGGATGCATTTCTGGTGTGCAACATGGTCAAACACCTGAAGATCTGTACAAAAAAAGGCCCAAAACACCAGAAAAATCAACAATATTTGGATTGAGCTAGCTTATAAATTAGAAACCTATTATTAAAAAGTTAACAAACCTCTGTTTTCGCCATGACCTTCTGCTCGTTGGGTATGTTTCCATGAGGGTAAGCTCTGCCAGCAAGACAACAGCTGAAGACATTAAATATAGCATGCACATTAATTTTAATTTCATATAATTAGCTTATAATCAAATTCCAAAAAAAAGTTTCATACCTAGTATAAACTAGTAACTTATTTCCAGTTTTGATTACATCACCTAAAAGTCAAAGTGATTAATTTGCATTAGTAATCCAAAAATAATACATTTAGTGCAATTCTATTGATAAATTTAATACCAGACATCGGGCTACCAGCTGCAAGCCCATTCTGTAAAACAGTCATCAATTCCTGTAACAAATACAACAAAGGATTGTCAGTAAATTGTGCTAACATTATAAAAATAAACCACAAATTATATAATATCACTAACTTGGAAAGGGGTGGTGTAATCGTTCATCCCACGAGTAAATATGTAAATAATTGCATCATACAGGGCATGTTGACGACACAGCATTATTACCTGAAATGTGTTTGAAACGCGATCTATTAAACGCAACCCAACTAAAGTAGTTAGCATGATCATCTTTTATAAATTACCTGGTGTAGATCCAGGGTTTCCACATTTAAATGAATGATACAATTCTCCAGCACCTCAAACAATTCTTTAGCATCGTAATGCTCTACAAAATCTTTAAGAACGATGGGGGTAATACTCGTCAAAGAATCGTTTAGAATGTGCGATTCGAGAGATTCGAGGAATGTGCTGCGGCTAATTAGGTGGTGGCTAAATGTTTCGTACAGCCTTTCAAATAATATATCCCTGAAAATTGAAGTTCGTTCACCACATGAGTAAATAATCTGAACCTTCTGAATTCATTGAATATATCCTAAAAGACATACTTTCTATTTAAAATGATGCAATATTCAATGCATAGAGGAATCACGTCTAAAAAGTGGTCTTCGATCACATCTTGTTTTACATTCTCGGGAATTGTTTCCATTGAATGTTCAACAAACATGAATAGCAAATCCAACATCTAAAATGCAATTGTCAAAATTAAAATAATGAAATAAATATGACTGAAAAAGAATTCTAAAGAACACACCTTTTCAGCCAAAAGAATTTTCTTCCTTTCCCTCTTGTTTATTAATCCTAATTATTAAAAATTGATAAAAATCAGTGTTATCTTCGCTGTATATGTAATATCTATATACAATTATAATCGAATGCTCTCACCTACAACAGCTTTTGCCTTGTCTTCATAAAATGATAACGCAAGGGAAAGAGCCTCAGAGTAGCGATTTTGTTTAACCAACTGATCGATTCTCTGAAATGAATTGAGTAAATTACGCTAAAACTGCTCAAATCAATTTCATTTTTAATATATCAGTATTTAAATACAAGAAATCGTATATGGCATTCAACACAGAAACATTCATCATACCTCGTTCCACAAGCGCAGAGTCATGACATGCACAGACTTCACTCCAAGAAATATTAGCTGCCCTTGAAATGAAGTCATGGACTGGTAGCACGAACGCTCACCAGCCAATGCCTAGTGAGAATAAGTATGAATATTTTCATCTGTGATTGCAAAACTGTAAATGTTTCGGAAAAACCTGAATTGTTACCATGGCTTTGCTGACATTTCCGCCTGTAGCCAGACCTTTAAAATAGCTGCTACCATAAACAAGTTGAACATCAGCTAAATCTAATACCTATGAATATATCGCAATACATTATTGATGTGCACTGTTAGTCAGTAAAAATACACATGTATGTATAAAACCATCTAAATCACCTCTAATTCTTCTTGTGTTCGAACATCGACAATATGCAAATGTTCCGTCGTATCCAAAATGACTAACGTTCTCGAATTCAACCACTAATTCAATTAAAAACTTAAATTAGCAAACTTTTGTCTTTAGAAACACAGCCTTGGAGCTATGCAAAAACTTTCATCAATTGATTTACCATAAAATTGAGACATGAATAAGTGACGTCCAATTTCTGCAGAGGAACAAACTGTATTTTATCTCGTGATGATGCAGCAACCTGTTATACAAGAAATAATACCAACGAAATTAGTTCTCGGGCAGTCAATGTAGTGGTCTTTTACCATCACATACCAGGAGAGGCCCCAAGTTTGCATTCATAAGATCCTGCTTCATTTATTAAATTCATAAATTTTAGGCAAACGAGTTACTTGCTTGAAAAAAATAAATAGTGCTTTCCCTTCCGAATGCTAAAACAGGACCGACTACTCTCTCATTTGGCAGCACTCGAATAACGACAAATTCCCAACACAAAATCGGCAAACTTTTGGGATTTGCCTGAAATTAAAAAGGAAAGCATTAACGGCTAAATTTGGTGCAAATTAGAACCCCATTTTAAAAAAAAATTTCTAAAGTAAAAAACAATGTAGATGTATACCTTTAATGAATGAGTGAATAAAACTTTCAAGATGGGACGTATGCTCACAACAATCACTTTGGAAAGCGTAGCCATTGCAATTATGCATACATCTTGTAGGGGATGATCTTTAAGGTGTATCATATTTAACACCCGGATTGAAAAAACTTCCCCACGGCTGTAAAGAAAAACTAATGGTCAGTCACTAGTTCTCTTAGATAAACGTAATTTGTATAACTTTTCCATCATAATATACTGAAAAACTATCACTATTACCTTCCAGAAAATATACACCGAGAATCGCATCCTCGAACACCCATTGTTCTTTTAAAAGTCAATTCAAATACGGAACCACCGCTATCACTGCACACTGCCAAAGTGGGATCATCTGTAAACTGTCATTCAATGATGGAATTTATAATATATAGTAACATCTTGAGTGCAAATTCAATAAAAATAATATGAGAATATTCCACCCACCTGGATGTGAAGAATAGCTGTGCCTGGTGGATGAGAATCTGTAATTGTTCTTAAGATCTTCCCATTTGTAAGATCCCACATTGTTATCTGCATACAACAAACGAATTTTCGCATTATAATAAATTCAATATTTTGCAGAAAATGGTCATGCAATTTGATAAAGTTCCGTACCTGTCCCTTGGCAAAGCCAACCAGTAAGCGTGTGCTATTGTGATTGAAGCCAAGACTAGAGACTGATCCATATTGCTCACCTGTAGAAACTCCTCCCAAGCACCATTTCAATGCTTGCTTAACATCTAAATAAAAGAAAATGGAGATTTTACAATAATGGAGAAAGTAGTAAATTGTACATATTATCACTAAGGGAAATTCAGGCATACTTCTTCTGGGGGGCCTGGTTCACCAACCTGGTGAGCTGGGTTTGTGTCAGTTGGGGGAGCTTCCG